>ML787958.1:225399-290417 GCA_009831015.1 Picea engelmannii | reverse complement strand
GCATTGTTAACAACCTTATATATAATTTACATCATTTTCAACTTTGATACATGTAAAAAGTAATGAAATTAGCTAACTTCAACAACAATTTACAATGCCTCCTAGTTTGACAACATCATTTTTAACTTTGATACATGTAAAAAACAATGAAATTAGGTAAGTTGAACAACAATTTACAATTTACAATGCCTCCAAGTTTGACAAGTCAATTAAGAGTGGAAATAACCCAAAACAAAATCATATAAAATACCTAAAAATGAAAAAAACAAATGCCAAAAAGGTGAAGAAAGAAAAACCATTTAATAGAACTTCACATGCATCCGTCTATATGCATCTAGTGATTTTCACATTTTCCAAAGGAACATGAACCGAATGAAGGTGTTCTTGACGCTCCAAAAGGAGATGGCACTGAAGACACTGTGCCAAATGGGGTGGACAAGGAGGATTCCCTAGAGGGTTAATTAAATGAAGAACCTGATGCAAATTTTCTACCACAAAATCTTGGTGGTATATCACCCAAAAGGACTACAAAACGATGAAACTAAAAAAGGATTTACATCACAGACATGTGTTGTTTAGTTGTGTGGGACTAATAATATTGCTATGTGAAACAATGCAACCATATACAATATGTAAATAAAAACAATGCATGCCAAATGTGGGTAGGTTCTACAAGCCCATAAAAACATGTCTCAATAGAATATGTATGGATTGCTAACTCATATGGCCAATATATCTAACACACCGACTTTTCAAGTGCACCAAAATTCAAAGAAACACACCAACCAAAAAATTGAAACCATAACTCACAGATTTCCACGTTCAACGGAGATGTTTATTATACTAAGGGGGAATTATAGAGGGGTAAGATATACACAAACTCTATATATTTTTATTCACTATAAATACCCAAATTGCAGATTGCATGGCTCATAAGCACCTTTGTTCAGAAACACCTTCGTTCAGTGTGGACAAACTTCTTGATTCTTTCATCCATCGAACTTCATGCAGGTTGTCTTCTTGGAGATTCCCTTTATGTTGTTGTTCTCCCTCAAGTTTTCTTGCATCTCCCTCCATTTCTTCACTACATACCCCATTTCTTTAATGGGCTGCCTTTGGAAGGCCAACTAACATAGTTTTTAATTTCACCTTCCCAATATGCCAAAAGACAAAAATGAAATGAAATAAAAAAAAACATGTTTATTACAAAGTTTACAAACATTTGTCAAGATCCAATTTGAATCACACCTCCCCATTTGAAGGCTTTTGGTCCCCAAAATCTAGACCATTAAGGAGACGAAATCACAAGGTCTCCATTTGCCTCTGCATATCCACCATTACATTTGCTAACTAGGGTGGTTTGTTTCCTGATGATCTGCCATTATTTTGCTACTAGAGAGTTATGCTCTCTCCCTCTCTCTATTGATGTGCTTTGACGAGGTATTCCTTTCCACCTTTGACCAAGAAATACTTGTTTTCTCTCCTGTAGAAGGTAACATCCCTATCCCACAAGTATGGGCTACTCACCATCACTCCACAGGGGTCCAATGGTGCAACTTCACACTCTACCTCATCAATATAGACAACACTAATGGAAAACTTGATATTACATCTCCGATTGATTCTCATAAAAAAATTCCCTTGCAACCATACTAGTGAACGTGGCTACACTAGATCGTAGGTTTCTAGACCAATCTCATCAACTAATGCTTCATAAACCAGATTACATTCAGAACCACTATTGAACAAGGCATTTACCTTTCGGTTCTTCACTTGAACTTTGATTCAAAATAGCACATGTTTATCTCCACTCATTTTGGTTGTTGCAATGTGGTGCTAACAATGGATTCATCCAAATAATAGGTGTTTTCTACCACTTCTTATTTTGTCTTAGTAGTTATTTTTGTTTTCCCCTTAGACTTTAGCAACTTTGGACACAATTATTGATGAATTTTCCAACACTTCTCTTCTATGTGTCCAACTACATCACATTATTTGCAATGCCTACGAGGATCCCTCCTTTTCCTAGTTGTGGCTTCCATAGATCCATGTGGATATCGATGGCCACCCACCTTTTCCAACTGGCTCAAAATAGCTTTCTGGCAATTTTGGTAATTTACTATTTTTAGCAGTTTTTCGGGTTCTGAAACTTTTGGAGCCGTTTTGAGGCCCTAATCAACGTTTTTTGAGAAAACAGGGAAAATTAAATCTCCTTGACGATGCCTTTCCAACGGGCTATCATGCGCCTAAAATGGAGATCGTATGCAAAAGTTACGACCCCAGGAAGTTGATGTACTAACTTACCCAAACGGGGCCCGCATGACTTTTGGGGCTTCATCTCCTAGGGTTAGGTTTTTAGATGTCTATGGTTTTTGGAATTCCTATTTATTGTAAAAATTCCTTCAGAGCCTCATTGTAAAAATTCCTTCAGAGCCAGTTTCAACTTATTTCCTTATTGAATAGAAAACCAATTTTACTGTATCTCTGTTATTTTGTGTTAAGAACCCGTTAACAATCTGTAGTCATTTCATTTTGCTCATAAAATCTGGATCAATGGTATTAGAGAATTCTTCTCCTTGTCATCTTAATGCATGTCCCCAATGAGGTCGGAGTACAAAGAGTTGGGTCTCGAGCTTGTTTCTCTTGAGAACAAAATCTCTCGCATGCCCAAGAGACCTCTCATGGAAGGAGAAAAGAAATATGTCAGGACAGGAGATCCTTTCAAACTTTTGATTGAGGAATCTGTCACGCAACAGAGGAACGAGATGATGGATAGTTTCACACAAATCCTTCGGCATCTACCAACAGGCGAATCATCTTCTTCGAGCGGAGGCGCCGCCCCCTTCAAGGTACAAATAAAATTCGATATTCCTATATTTGAAGGTCAGATAGATGCAGATGCTGTAGACAAGTGGTTGAATCTACAAGGCTATTTTTTTGTCCATAACTTTTCGAATAGAGAAAAGATTACTTTTGCGCTCCTCAAAGTCGTTCCCCATGTCAAAGATTGGTGGGAAAATTTCTGAGAAAAAGGAAACAGAGGAACCCTCATTATTTACAGTAACAACCACCTAGGAATCCTTAAGGGATGTTATTAAGGAACAATACTACCCTGTCGGAAGTTATGACGACTTGTATACCAAATGGACCACACTATGGCAAGAAAGAGACCAAGCATTGCCAAATTTCACAAATATCTTCCATACCTTGCGCACCAAGTTGGGTATCAAAGATTTGGAGCGGCATCTAGTGCTCAAGTATCGCAGTGCTCTACATAGATACATCCAGACTGAAATGGAATTTCTAGACATCTCATCCTTGGGTGTGGCCTACCGATATGTCGTCAAAATCGAGCAGAAGCTCAAACAAAAGACGCAATAATTTGGGCCTGCGAACCCCTCACAACAAAATCCAAGAAAGGGTGGACCCAAGCCAAAGAACAAAGGAAAGAGAAAATATGGACAGTATCAGGACAACTAGTCCAAGCCGCAAGAAAAGAAGGACACCGAAAAGACGAAGAAATATATTGGGAAGTGGTGTGACTTCCATAAGAGTCGTTGGCATAACACTGTTGACTTTCGCTCAAAGCACTCACTGGTGGCCGAAGTGAAAGCCTCTGAATCAGATGTGGGTTCTGACTCTGAGCCAGAACCAGAAAGGGGAAAATGGATCATTGGCATGGAACCCGGTGCCACTGTTGCTACCACCAAGCTCCAACCTGGTGAACTAGATGAGCCAGAAGGAGAGTGCCTCTTCCATTCATAGATGTGGGTAAAAGGCACCCCACTGCACTTCATTGTTGATACCAGTACCAACGTGGGCCAAATACTTTAGTAAGATTGATCTGAAATCTAGCTACCACCAGGTCTTGATAGAACAAATAGATGTATGGAAGACCACCTTCAAGTCAAAGGAAGGCCTTTTTGAATGGTTGGTCATGCCATTTGGTTTGAAAAATTCTCCATCCACTTTCATGAGGATGATGGACGATATCCTACGATCATTCACCAATACTTTTGTAGTGGTGTATCTTGATGACATTCGCATTTACAATAAGACTTAGTTCGAATGCTTGCAGCATATTCAACAGGTTCTGCACACCCTGCGGCATCACAAGCTATATGCCAAATTGGAAAAATGCTCCTTTGGCATGGACAGGGTCCATTACCTGGGCTACATCATTGATCAGCATGGCATACATGTGGATTCAGCCAATATCCAAGTCATCTGTGACTAGCCAGCCCCAACCACACTCACTGAGCTTCGCAGATTCTTGGGCCTTGCAAATTTATACTGAAGGTTCGTGTTGGGATTCTCCCATTTTACATGGACCCTCAGCCAAATAACCAAGGGTGGTGGTAAGGAGAAATTTGCATGGGGCCGGTCCCAACAACAAGCATTGGATGATTTGAAGTAGTGCTTGTGCTCAACCCTAGTAATTTCACTACCATACCTGTATCATCCCTTTGAGATCGATACAGATGCTTTAGACTATGTTGTGGGTGCCATTCTCACTCAGCACAGCCACCCCGTGGCCTATCATAGTGAGACACTATTAGATGTTTTCCGCAAGTACCCTACTTACGAAAAATAAATGTACTCCATTGTGCAAGCCTACCACCAGTGGAGACATTACATTCTTGGGAAGGAGACAGTCATACACACTGATCATAAGCCACTGTAGTTCATGAAGACACAAGGAAAATTGCAGAATGACCACCATCAAAAGTGGTCAACATACTTGCAACAATTCCACCTCAACATCAAGTATAAAACAGGAAGCACCAATCATGTCATTGATTGCCTCAGCAGATCACCATTCGCGTCACTCACCACGGTGCTAGAATCTTGTGGCCATGAGACATATGGATGGCCCTAACTCTATGAGACAAACCCAGACTTCGCCACCACTTACCAAATGTAGGGTGCAAATGCAGCTGTTGATAATTTCCATCTCTAGGATGGGTTGTTGTGTTGTCAGGGCCATATCTGTGTTCCATCAAGTGAGCGATTGAAGCTGATCTGGGAATCCTACTATAGTCATGTGGCAGGACACTTCAACATCGAAAAGAAGGTGGTGATGCTATAGAAACATTTATATTGGCCGAAACTTCGACAGGAGGTCAACAAGTATATCAGGTCCTGCACTGCCTATGCTATTTCCAAACTGTTGGTTATCTTTCATTCTATGGTTGGTATTCTCGACCTATCTATCTGAGTTATTGACCTAGGGTTCATTTCATTCAGGTTTCCAACAAAGTCTCTAAAACTATCAGCCCTTCTGGTAAACCAGAAGGCAACACAGTACACAGAATGCATTGTGCAGTCTCACCCAAGATAGCTTTAAATGGGTGGTTGTAAGACTCAGGTGTTTATAGCCTAGGATTGAGCATGAGATAGGGGTTAATTAACCAGATCCATGCACTACAAACTATGAGGGTAATCTACCTATTCCTCATGGGTACACATTCCCATTACACAGTTTACTCTCCAAGCAGCATATTCACATTCCCTAACAATATATTAAATCATTTATTAAACATAACAATAACCTGCAGAAAGAAAGTAAAGAGATGCATACATTCATCACATTACACAGTTATTACCATGGTTCACCCCCTCCTGGGCTACGTCCATAAATATTTGTCTCTTGGCTCAGTTATTATGGCATTTCTGCATTTTCGGCACCACACAGTTACAATTCCCCTCTTATGGGTAAGATCTATATGAGGCGAACTAGGTCGCACCAGGCTCTACAGCCTGTGAACTAATATTTAGATCTACCCTCTCTCCTCCTTACTATCTCAACAACTTACAAAAATGGTACACAACAGTCAATATCGCATACCGCATCTGCTCATGCGTAACTACAACAAAATATGAGATAAAAATATTAACACCCCGAGCTAATACACAACTTCTCAACACAAAAATTAGTCGAACCTCTACATGACACCTACGTATCTATATTTCTACATTTTGATCTCTTCAACCATTTACAAAGAATTACAAAAACCCTAACCCTACCGACGTTAGGTCTTCCTCCCATGCACGCATGTTGTTCTTCCTCCAACTTTCGCTTTCCTTGTGCATGCTTTCTTGCATGCGCGCGTGCTGTTCTTTCTCTAGTTGTTACTCCTGTTTCTGCACACTTTATTTCCCATGATCGTCCTTCTTTCCACTTTGGCCTGGTGCCAACAAGCCCCCAACAATGACATGTGACTCATCTCGATTCATCTAACCTTTCTGAGCTGCCTCAATCTCCTTGGTGATCATCTGGAACTTTTCCTTCAGCTCTGCTACATTTTTCAATGCCTATGTGGTCTTCTCCTTAATGGTATCCACTACCTAAACTTCCACTTCATTGCTCAGTAATCCTGCACATTCTTCTTGTGTCTGTGCTATCTATGTTCTAGCTCCTTCTGACTATGCAAGGACTTCTGCTACCCATTCCTGCAGTGGTTCTATTTGAGCTCGACGCTCCTATTTGTTCATTTGCACAGTGATAAGTTTTGTCTGCATCTTCTTCAGCTCTTGCATTCCCTTGAAGCATTTTGGGATTGGTATGGTATTTTTCCTCTATTTGAGTTCTTGGATCATTGCATTGATCCTTTTCTCTTCCTTGTCCCAACGTTGGACCTATGGATCCTCCTCCATTCTTGTCCAAAGTTGCATTACTTTATCACACAAGTCAGTTTTCATGCTAAGATGTGTCTCTATCTCCTGTAGTTGTGTTGTTATTTCCTTCCTCCTTTAATCCTTCACCGATGGTGGAGTTGTTGGTGTGAGATATTCTCGGAGACCCTCGATCTCCTTCTAATATCGATCGATTTCCTGCGCAATTTGGTCGATCTTTTCTGCAGCTGGGAGTTCGTTTCCTTGCGCAGTGCTTAGAAGTTTCCCAAATATTTCTCCCACTCTTCGTTCCAGTTCGTTCCTGCGTTCTTTCTCCTCCTGAGTTTTGGATTTGGCCTGCTCACAATCTTTTTCCAATGCTTCACACTTCTTTGTTGCTTATTGTAGCTCGACTAAGTTTTGATGTCCCCAAGACTACATCTCGTCATCGACGCTAACCTGCAATTTCTATAGTTCCCTTGATGGCATCTGTGTCAAGACCAATTGGATGTGGTCCAAATCCTTCAGTGGTGTTTGTCCCATGATTTCGTCCATTTGCAACATGTTAGGATTTATGTAGACAATTGTGTGTACATGTGGCATTGGAAGGACTGGGTCTCATTCTTATACCTCCATTATTTTGTTGGTCTGTATTGTTGATGGCTCTATGCCTCTTCTGGTACTTGATCTTTGGGCCTCCCCAAGTGTCCTGAGGAGTTGTCCCATTTCTGCCAACTCTTTTCGTAGTTTACCCCTGTGATGTGATGCATGATCAAAGTCTTCTACTATATAGTCCTAGATCATTTTGGCGATCATTTCTCCATCGTCCTCCATGATCGTATCATCCGATGATGCTCGTTTCACCTTTGATTTCTTGTGTGCGCCTGTTGTCTGCACAACTAGTCTTTTTGTTCCCCCTAGTTCCTGTGTGCTGGGATTTGGGGCGGTCTCCTATGCTCCCTTAGCTTGTTTCGGTTGTCTGTTGGTCTCTTTCTGCACCTTTTGGGTTGCTATCTTCTTCGACCCTTCGTCTTCCTGAGTCGGCTTGTTTTGGCCCGTCCTTGGTTTCATGGGCACTGGGATTTGTAGAGGCTGTGTTTTCGCCTGTGCTGCCTCTCCTTTTGTTGTTCTTTCTAGTATTTCCTGGGGAATGGATGGGATTCTCCATTCATCAGACCATTCACTGATGACCATGTCTATATCACCTTATTTGATGCAATAGCGCATCAATAGCCATTGTTTATCTAGATCCTGCCTTGGTTGTATCCACATGGATTGACATGTAGCCCAGAAGTTAGTGATGTCCCCATATCGCACGAAAACCTCTGTTGTTATTCTCCATGATCGAATGATAGCTTCAGGTATGTCCCGTAGGTATGCTTCAAATACGATTCTATTCTCCCTCGTATGCCTGGCCTATGGCCCAGATCTCAGTAATAGATATCTCGCTCCCGCTGGCTACCGTCTAGTACAAAAAATTACATACTCTGGTTCCCACCATCCCATGAAGGCTATGAGGGTGAGCAGCCATGAGTAATGCAATTATGTACTAAGATCTTGTGCATCCTTGTAGTCCACTTGGAACAATTTTAATAGATAAGGCACCCATCTCACGAAGGTGCCTTCTGCACATTGAGCTGCAACTGCGATGACCCCTGCTGGTACTTTGTCTTTGCAACATTTTCTTAACAAATTACAGGGTAAGATATTTGTTCCCAATTGTGTCATTTCATTGTTTATCCATTTGATTATAATGCCTCTTGTCCCCCTGGTGGTGCCATATTTCTTCTTCATTTCCTCTGCTAATTCTTTCTCCTTGGATTTATCGTCCAGAACCAACGTGGGATCCATACCCCGGCTAGGTAGTCCTGTTATCTACGCGATAAGATCAACATATATGGGGATGGGTTTTTCTAGCCATATGTCCCCTCTGTGCATGACTGCTAACAAATTCTTGATGCATTTTGTCGCATACTGGCCTCTGCCAAAATGTGGAAGTTTCAACAACCCTAAAATTCTTGTTCTTTCCAGTCCAACTGCCCACTGATGTGGTTGGCTGATCGTTTCTCCAAGTTGGTTTACCACTATGTTCTGCATAAAAATCCTCGACGCAAGTTCTGGGTACTCGTCTTTGTCTAATACGTCATGGTCAGAATACTTGAGCTTCCCTACATAACCCAGTAGCTACAGATCTATCTGTACTCCATCTGGTATGCATGGTAGCACATTTTCTGTTGTCGGTTTCTTGCGGGGTGAACTCGATATCTGAACTCTGTTTTCCTACTGTAGTGGTTGGTTCCAAGTTCCAGAAACTCTCAATTTCTCCCCTATAAGCCACTTTGGCCAAGCTAAGGTAGTTCCAACAGTCTCCTTTGTTGGTTGACCTAGGCTAGGTACCTGTGACCCATCTGGTTGCATTGTTTCTCCCAAATTCTGTGTTGTTTCGTTAACTTCCACGACTGCTTTAGTGCTTTCTGGTTGCACTTCCCGTTGGGTTTTCACTTCCTCATTCTGAGGCTCCTACGCCACTGTTGGCATATCCTCTTTCATGGCCTCTGCTTGTGGTTGCTGAATCTCTTCCAGTATCAGTGTAGATTTCACCGGTATCATCTCTGGGGATGGTATCTCGTCGATATCGACGATCTTTGGCTGCTGCTGCTCGTTTTCTTCTAGCAATCCTCGTGACCTAGTTTGAACCCTGATCAGTCTGGCTGTCTGGCCTAGTTCTATAGGCTTCGATGGTGCCATAGTGGTGACTGTCGAACGTTTGTTGAGTTTGAATGAATTTGGTGAGCTCTGTGGTCTCGCTCTGTTCGTTCTGGCCGTTATGTCTCTTTCTTTGTTCTCCTTTCGCGAATAGACTAGTTGCTTCTGTGCTCGCATGTTGTATGGGCTTGTCATAAAGATTTTTGGGGATGATTCCTCCATGATGAGATTAATGCACCATAACTTTAGGTTCAATGCATCTGTAGCAGTTTTGTACTTTCCATTACGCTTACTTCTTTGTTTCTAGTTGGCGTGTTTAATGTGATGTTCCATCAGTCCTTGTCGTGCCTTAATTTCGTGTAGTGTTGTCCTGTCATCCTGCTTTTGCCGATTTTCCATTTCCCGCTCATTTTTATTTGGTATGTAAACGTTGTCCTTTCCTTTGTTGAATTCGTGTTTCAAATGTTATGCAGCCTTTCCATCTCTGGCATGCTTTGGGATTTTTAGTTTTGTTTCCTCTTTTTGTTCTCTGTTTTGATTTTTTTTTACTGCGTGGTGGGTGGTCGACTGTCCTTGTACAGCTTCAGTCGGCTCCTGTTGATCATTCCTCTGAGGTCTGCACCTACTAAATCTCTTAACTATGCAGCTCCTCCGTCTGTTACATATTTTACCTCGTATGGTCCTAACCAATGCATTCTCATCTTTCCTGGGTGCTGAAACAATTTGTTGTCATAGAGAAATACTAGGTCTCCTTCCTTGAACGTCTTCTTCTTGATGTGTTAATTGTGCCAAGATTTCTCACTGGCCTTATGTTACTCCTATTGATGTTACAAATATTTGTTAGTGCGTTCTCAAGAATTTTGTTGAAGGCTTCTACTGTGTCGTTTGCCTTTGGATGATATGGTATTCTCTTCTGATGATGAACTTCAAACTCTCCGAGCATCATGTAGATGGTGGTATTTATAAAGTGTGTGCCTTGGTTGCTCATCAAAACTCTTGGGCACCCAAACCTAGTAATTACTTGTTCGAATAAGAAGTGTGCAGTTGTCTTTGCGCTATAGTCTTTTACTGGTGCAGCTTCCGCCCATCTTGTTAGGTATTCCATCACGGTGATGATGTATCTTACCCTTGTTCTTTTGGCTGGTGGGAAAATTTCTCCCACAAAGTCTATTGCCCATTTATCAAATGCTTGTAATGTTACTTGTTTTCATAACGACATCTCATCCCTTCTATTGGGTTTTCCTACCCGTTGACAAACATCATATCTTTGACAGTAATCATTCGAGTCTCTATGGATCATTGGCCACCATAATCCTGCACAGAGTACCTTCTGCGCGGTATCTTTTCTTGCATAATGTCCTCCTACCAATCCCTCATGGGATTCTTCTAAAATTCTTGGTCGTTCATGCTCTAACACGTACCTTCGTAAGATGCTATCTGTACCCATCTTGTATAGATGTCATGTGATCAGTTGATAGTTAGTTGCACGGACTACTAGGTTCTTCTTCTGTGCGATGATATATTCTTGTGGCGCAGTACCTATGCTCAAGAACTATATGATCTCTGTGAAGTAGTCATCAACAATCTGTACTGAGAATAACTGTGCATATAGAAAGTTTTCTTCTAAGTTCGTGGGTTCTTCTCCATTTGTGACCCGTGATAGGTGGTCAGGTCCTGTATTCAGTTTTCCTGGTTTGAATATTACTTTGAAGTCAAATTCTTGAAATAACAATAACCATCGACAGATTCTCCCCCCCAACATTGGCTTGTTGACTAGGTATTTCAGAGCTGAGTGATCTATAAACTTGTAAACATCTTAAATTGTTTTCCCAATAGGTAATGTTTGAACTTCTATAGTGTGTAAACCATAGCCAGGCCTTCTCTTTCCATCATGTTATAATTCTACTCTGAGTCTGATAGTTTTCTGCTCACGAATGTTATTGGGTGATCCAAGTCTCTCGCTCCTGGCTGTGCTAAGATAGCTCCATGTGCTATCGTTGATGCATCTACATGCACATGGAATGTATTTTCCCAGTCGTGAAATACTAATATCGGTGCAGTAACCATATTTTCCTTTCCTGTATTCATACCGTGTTGACACTCATCATTCCATTGGTACTTTGTATCTGTCCTTAACAACTTTTCCATTGGTGTTTTGATCTATGCATATCCTTTGATGAATTTCCTGTAGTATCCAGTATGTCCTAACGTCGCTCGTAGCTGACAGACTATTTTTGGTGCTGGTAAGTTCACAATGACTACGATCTTTGTCGGATCCACTAGTAAGCCTTGTTTGCATACTATGTGGCCCAATAGTATTCAAACTGTGTCCCAAATATGCATTTCTTGATATTCAGTGATATCTGACACTCTCTACATCGTTGTAGCATCAGGCATAAAACTTCCACATGGTTTTTCAATAGACTATAGACTGTCCAGTCATCCAGGTATACTTCGAGAAACTAATGAATGAATTCTTTAAATGCTGCGATAACCACTCTGGAGAATATTGTTGGTGCATTCTTCAGTCCAAACGACATGACTTTATATTGGTAAGATCCCCATTCCGTCGCGAACGTGGTCTTGTATCTATCCTTCTGAGCTATCTTAATGTGATGGTAGCCTGAGAATCCATCAGTGAATAAGTAAGCTTCATGTCCCTCCACATTCTATAACACTTCATATGTGAACGGTGTAGGGAATGGGTCATGTAGGCATGCATCATTCAATTTCCTCAAGTCAACGTAGATCATAATCCCTCTTCCTTGTTTCTTTTCTTGTACTACCATCAGTCTTATCCATTATGATTCCTTGACTCGTTCGACTACGTTGGCTTTGAGCATCTGGTCGATCTCCTATTTAACTTTATATTTATATGGGGTTCAGTCTATATGGTCGTTGTCTAATCGGTCTCACTTCCGGTTTGAGTGGTATCTTCATCTCTCCTAGTTATCCTCCTATACCCTTCATCTCTGTAAATGTAGTAGGAAACAAGTCGTTGTATTCATGCAACAACTCTGTGATGCTTTCTATTGTTGGCTCATCCCAGTAGTCTCCAATGCTGGCCATTTTGGGATGTTTAATTGTTTCGATGTTAACTTTATTTACCTTGATTGGTGCAGAAATGACTTCTGATTCTATGGGTGGTCCTTCCACATCTCTTTCACCTTCTACTTCTTCAATATGGATATCGCGCAGATCATCTTCGTCTGGTGCTTCCTCTTATACATGGTAACATGATAGTAGTTCCTTCACTGCTTGCTTGTTCCACTATTGTTCTTCTATGATAGTTTCTATTTATGGTTCTTTGATGAATATTACTCCTCTTATCTGTTTAAGGGTTGCATCTATGTTGAGGTTCTCATGCTCAAATGAGAAAGTGACTGTAAAGTTTTTTTGCAATATTCGTCATGTTGTAGTTCCTTTGCGCAATTCCTGGTATGTGTACCAGTTCATTGGTATGCCCTCTAAAGTATGTATGAAGTGATGAGGCCATTCCTCAGGAGGTGTCATTTTCCATGGCGTTCTACAGGCCTCCAAGTTCTCTGATGGTGCTCTGTGTCCATAGTACTTCTTCTATTTGTTGTTTTTCCATTTTTTGTCGAACCTTATGTGCAGTAATCACTTACATTGATACCAGTCTATGATAGTCTCCTTGTGTGCACCCCACGATCTTGCGGGTGTGGCTTTGAGTGTTAAATCCAATGCTCGTAGCCTTTGGTTCTCTAATACTTCATCTTAATATTGTGTCAAGAATGTTTCCAAATCATTTAGTCCATGGAAAATGTGTGGTTCTCTGATTTCTATGACTATCCAACGTACTACGTGGTCTATCCTTGCACATCTTCTAGTAGATTCTTCGTGTAGTCTCTGTTGCCAGTTTTCTAACCCGATGTCTGAATCTGTTGCGCATGAAGTAATGCTCTGCCAATTGAGTATCCTATCTGCAGTTGGGTTTACATAATCCTCATTGCGTACAATTTTTCTGTTCAACTGGTCAATCTCCTCTAAGTCCAGGCATGTGGGTTCTACGAACTTTTCCCCTTCTGATGGATCTAGTGGTGCTATGACCCTGTAATCTCCGGATTCAAATGTCATTTTCCTTTTTTTCAAGTTAATTATGGCCTGGTTGTTAAACACCCAATCCAGACCAATTAATGTTGGGACAATGTTGTGCCATCTACTATTTCAATGACTTCAAAATCTTCTTTAGTGTGCACCCCATCAAGATCTATTTTTACTCCTTTCAGTCTACCTATTGGTAGGACTCTATGCTGGTTGGATAGGTTTAATTGGACATTTGAGTATCCCAATGTTGGCTCTCCCATGCATTACTAGGTCTTATTGGGTAGCACATTCACTTCAGATCCTAGGTCTAGTATAATGTCTCCCATATTGAAATCCCCAATGTTAGAATTCAGTCTAAATTCCTTACATGTTCTTCTTCTTGTGTGTAGATGATTGACAGTTTTCGGTTCTAGATTTTGTTTTGTCTCGCTGCTACATTTCTCTAGGATGTTTTGCAATGTTCTGTCTCACTGCTACATTTATCACAGATGATGGATTGATTAACACTTTTACGCATGATTGCAAAAATTCTTTGATAGTACTAAATTGTCCCTTGGGTTGCATTCCGTTGGTATGATCCAATGATGGCGACATGTTGTATTCTAGGGCTTCCTTGACTGGTTGCGTAGTGGAAGTTGATGTTGCATCCACCTTCTAAAACTCTTGTCTAGATTTCTTAAAAGTCTCCTTTTCTTTTGGTGCGTCGAACTGATTTCTTGGTTCGGTGTGCTTCTTTATCCATTGGTTCTATGTTGGTTCTTGTCGAACTGCGTCATTTCCTGTTTTCATTCCTCCATGAGTGACTATGTTGATATTTCATCTGCCATCCCTTGCTTTGGATGAAATCCATTGAACATTCTGATTGTTATGGTTCCTCTTTTCCTGGATCTTTACTAATAGTGTCGGGCATTCCTCAGTCTCGTGATCCAATGTGCGACAATACATACAAGTCGTTGGAGGTAGTGGACATTCTCGTGCATAATGTCCTGGTTGATGATAATTGTGACATGTGATTGGTCCTATGCCATGTCTAAAACCTCCTCTAGCTTGTCCTCCTCCTCTGTAGCCTGCTCGGTCACCTCTTGGCGCATTATACTATGGTGTCTGATTATACTGCGCGGTATTGTACTAGGGCTATGTCGGGTTGTACTGTGGCTGGACGTTGTTGTAGGGTTGTTGCATAGTATTATACTATTGTTGTGTAGTGTTGTATGGGGCCGGGGATTGGTTGAACTGGGACACTTCTTTCCCAGTCATCATTTTGGCATGTACTCTATATGCATTTGATGTTCTTTCCCGCATCATCTCCATATTTATACAATATTTGTCGTCATGGCCCACTGACTTATAAAAGGTGCAATATGAATTCTTTGGAACTGTCTAGTACTTCTGCATCATCATGCAGTGATAAGGGTTGTGACCCAGTTTCTTGCATATTTCGCACCATAATCCTCCCTGTGGTAGCGAGTTTGGCATACCTATTTCCATATACTGCACGAATGTTGGGAATTCGTTCTTGTGGTTTCCTTCTGTCCTACATGTGGTGCACCAAACAACTTCTCGTTTGTCCTTATTCTTATTCTGGTTCAACTGAAATGTTAGATTCTTCAAATCCTCCTTCAATTCTTCAATAGATGGGTCCGTCTGCTAGTGTTGGTTCTCTTTCAGCTACAAGGCTACTTATAGATCCTCTGCCTGCGTATGAAACTTCTATTGTCGTAAGGGATATTTTAGATGTAGGAGTAATGAGTTGACAAACAGGTGCTGGTGTTGCATCTCGGTCATAAGGTATTTTAGTTTTCCCTTCAGTCGCTTGAACCTCTGATCAATCTCCCATACAGACTCTCTTGGTTTCTGTCTTATCTCGATCATCTCGTTCATGTATTGATCCTCTGATCTTGGCTTCTGGAACTCATTAATCAGTAGCTTCTTAATTTCTATGAGTGTCCTCATTGTCCCAGGGGCACTGTTTGTGTCTAGACTCATGTACTAGTCTAGTGCACGGTCTCTTAGCGTGATCGCTAACTACTTGAGTTTGGTGTCTTCATCAGTGTTATGTTTTTCCTCCCATATATTTGTGCAAATGAATAAGTGCTTCTCAGGATCTTCTACTACTTCTCCTCAAAATTTTGGTAATCTGATAGTGGGATCGTGTCCGGCCATTCGAAATACTTAACTGATCCCTCCGCCGCGTGGTGTAGATACTTGAATAATACTTCCTGAACTGGATCCTCCAGTTGTTGCTCCTATAGTAGATGTACTTCTTGCTATCAGACTTCCTCCGAACTTTGGTTGTCTAAACGGTGGTGTTCTCTTTGGTTTATTAGTCAGACATGGGTTTATGGGTTCAACACTAACATTAATATGGATAGGATGGATACCTTCTCTTCACGTGCTTGGGCCTCTTGTTTTCCTCTCATAAGTTGTGTGTAGGATTTCCTCAATCTTCTCCACTTACCAAAGATTATATACCTCTTCCTCATCTCTTTCCAAGCCCTCCCTCGTGACTACAAATCTCTTCTTGGTATTCATCTTATATTGGTAGGGTACTCTTCTACGCATAGTTCCTGATGACGCCAAGATCCACTTAAGTTGGTTGTCATCCATCAAGATCGGGTCTAAGAGTTCCTCCTTCTTGACTTTATCCTGACCTTCTTCCATTTATCCTCTCTCTGTCAGTGTTTCCCCCCTTCCCCCATGCACGCAGGGACATCTAACTTTCTGATTCCATTATCATTACACCTTTTTTATATAGCAATATTTTAATAGAAGTATACAATGATCGAATGTAACTTCCTCGTGTTCCACGTAGAAATTATTGCTCTGTTGTGTTGTATGACTTCGCTATGTCGACTGAAAACTCTGTGATGAATCCTGCCACAATACTGTGAAGCCAAAAGTCGACTATGCAGGTGAATTTTTTTTTCACTTGCTGTAACTGCTCAACCTGTACTGGGGTCCAATGTAGTTTTCGGATCCAGTTCATTGCATGGTTATCTCTTAAACTTAGTATCCACTCCTGCAGTAAGTGGGGAAAATCACAGAAAAAGACTTCATGTAAATCCATAAACACGTATTTATCTAGATATTTGTGAGGTTTGATGCTAGGGTTTCTATTGTCTTTCTGGGAAAACTTTAGCTCTTTGGTTCTCAACCAACCTTCGATTTCTACTTTTGTGGGGTACCATGGTCTCAAAATTCCCTTCTAATGGCCTAGTGGTCTTCTGGTTTCACTCATTATTTTCTCATGCACTCTATCTCATCTACCCAGTCCTCTCTTGTTCCTATTAACACGACAATGAAACCATTTGTTGGTTATCTTTCATTCTATGGTTGGTCTTCTCAACCTATTTATTTGAGTTATTGAACGATGTTTCATGCCATTCGGATTTCCAACAAAGTCTCTAAAACTATCGGCCCTTCTGGTAAACCAGAAGGCAACATAGTACACAGAATGCATTGTGCAGTCTCACCCGAGATATCTTTAAATGGGTGGTTGTAAGACTCAGGTGTTTACAACCTAGGATTGAGTATGAGATAGGGGTTCATTAACCAGAGCCATGCACTATGAGCTATGAGGTTAATCTACCTATTCCTCATGGGTACACATTCCCATTACATAGTTTACTCCCCAAGCAACATATTCACATTCCCTAACAATATATTCACTCATTTATTAAGCATAATAATAACTTGTGAAAAGAAAGTAAAGAGATGAATAAATTCATCACATTATAGAGTTATTACTGTGGTTCACCCTCTCCTGGGATACTTCCACAAAGATTTGTCTCTTGGCTCTATTATTATGGAAGTTCTTCATTTCCAGTGTTGCGTGCTTACAATTCCCATCTTATGGGTAAGATCTATATGAGGTGAACTGGGTCGCACTAGGCTCTACAACCTACGAACTAATCCTCAAATCTACCCTCTCTCCTCCTCACTAGCTCAACAACTTAAAAAAATGGTACATAACAGTCAATATCGCATACCGCATCTGCTCATGTGTAACTATAGTAAAAGATGGGATAACAATACTAACACCCTAATCTAATGCACAACTTCTCAAAACAAAAATTAGTCAAACCTCTACATGATACCTACGTATCTATATTTCTACATTTTAGGATCTTCAGCCATTTACAAAGAATTACAAAAACCCTAACCCTATCGACATTAGGTCTTCCTCCCATGCACGTGTGTTGTTCTTCCTCCAACTGTCGCTTTCCTTGTGCACGTTTTCTTTCATGCGCGTGTGTTGTTCTTTCTCCAACTGTTACTTTCATTTCTGCATGCTTTCTTTCCCACGATCGTCCTTCTTTCCACTTCGGCCTGGTGCCAACACAAACCAACCACTAAGAAATAGGGCTTGTACACCCCTCTTCCTACTCCTGATAGACCATGGGAATCCATCTCAATGGACTACATGTCGGGCCTCCTATCCACCAAGAAGGGAAATGACTGTGTTTTTGTGGTTTTTGATCGCTTCTCTAAGATGGCGATTATGGTTTCCTGCAAGAAGAGCATCACAGTAGAGGCCATTGCCAAGATCTTATTTGAACGGTTTTGGGTACATTTTGGAATGCCAAAAACCATTGTCTCAGATCAGGACAGTCAATTTCTCAACACATTCTGGTCAAGCCTCTGGTCACTACTGGACACCAAGCTCACCAAATCCATGGCCTTCCACCCCTAGAAAAATGACCAAACCAAGGTCGTAAATAAAATGATTGTTCATATCCTTCGCATGTATAATTCCAAGAACTGTCGCACATGGGATGAGAGCCTTCCCTATGTCCAGAATAGCTACAATTGAGCCCTACATAGCTCAACCAACCCAATCCCCTTTCAGGTGGGGTTGGGATTCCAACCATTGGGTCCCACAGATGTTACACTTCCCCTTGCGGTCACCTCAACCAACTCATCTCCTTCTCCAACTGAAGCTGAAAAAGCCACCTGATTCATTGAGAGGATCCAACACATCCGCCAATAAGTTCAGGATATCCTACAGAAGTCCAATGGCAAGTACAGGCAGCGCCATGATCAACATCGGGTGCCACATAAGTTTCGCGTGGGTGACAATGTTTGGTTGCACTTGTAGAAAGAACGTCTTACAGGACCCCATCAAAAGATTTGCCCACTCCTTTATGGGTCATACACCATCACCAAGGCCGTGGGGGATAATGATTTTGATCTCAACATTCCTCCTTTCCTTGGCCTGCACCCAGTGTTCAACATGGATCTCCTTCACCCTTATTTCCCACCATTATTGGACACCTCATAAGTAACAGAACAAATGACACCAACATAGATCAACCCCGAATGCATACAAAAGGAATTGCATGATCAAATTGTGGACACAGAGATCAAGGGAACTCAACAATAAAGGATCCATCTTTATCGAGTCATTCAAGCGAGGCAGCTCTTGCACTAAGGCAAGTGGCTCACCTGGGGCCAAATTCAGCAGAAATTTCCCCATCTGATGGGGGAACTCAATGAAATGGAGACCATTTCTTCCTAACGAGGGAGGATTGATCCAATTGGATATCGGTGTCCACCCACGTTTTCCAACTGGCTCAAAACAGTTTTCTGGCAATTTTGGTAATTTACTATTTTTAGTAGTTTTTTGGGTCCTAAAACTTTCGAAGTCGTTTTGAGGCCCTAAACGATGATTTTTGGGAAAAAGGGGAGAAATATCGAAGTTCCTTCAATATATCCTCCAAAATGAATCTCCTCGACGATACCTTTCAAACAGGCTATCATGCGCCTAAAATGGAGATCATATGCAAAATTTACGACCCCAGGAAGTTGATGTGCTAACTTACCCAAACGGGGCCCACGTGACTTTTGGCGCTTCATCTCCTAGGGTTATTTTTTTGGATGTCTATGGTTTTTGGATTTCCTGTTTATTGTAAAAAGGCCTTCAGAGCCTCATTGTAATCATCTTCTTGTGAATGAGCGCAACCGTCACATCTCTTCTCAGAGATAAGCTGCCACCATTCCAACAAGCTTGTTTCCGCTGCATTTTACAGTTTCAACTTATTTCCTTATTGAATAGAATTTTTTTTTTACTGTATCTCTGTTATTTTGTGTTAAGCACCCATTAATAATCTATAGTCATTTCATTCATCTCATAAAATCTGGATCAACCATCTTCTTGTATCTTTTCTTGTTGGTTTATTCTTGGTCGAGTTGTTGTTGTCCTTTCTTGGAGTCCAACTCAATGTAGAGAGCCTTTTTGCTTGCCTCATCTATGTTTTTCACACCATGAAGTTGCAATTGTCTTTGGATATGGCTGAAAAGTCCTCCAAGGTACTTCATCACCACTCTTGGCTCTTCTAGAGAGATACCCAACTGGATGGCCTCCCTCCTGAACTAACAAGTGTATTCTTACACTCCTTGTCCTTGTTCTTTCCGAAGGTATTTCCACTTCATGATTTTCTCCTCTTCGTAACCTATGGGATAGAATTGTGACTTCAACGATTCCTTGAAGTACTCCCACTTCACCACCATGGGCTTCATTTCTATCCTTAGGGAATACACATAACTCTACCACCATAGTAGAGTGTGCGTGGTCATCTTCAAGTCAGAAAAGGAGATCTATTGTGTTTTTTTGATTTGATAAAGACCAAAATAAACTTCCAATTGTTTCAACCAACTATCCAAGGCTTCAACATTAATTTTCCCATCAAACATGGGTATTTCAAGCTTCGCTTCAATTTTGAAAGGAACACCAGAAGATGAATAAAATGTGTTATCATTACCTAGGTTTTCAAGTGTCTCTCCTTTGGAACCTTCCGGGTCAACCTTGTATTATTCATGTTTAGTCTCTATTTCATGTGCTTTCTTACCCTTCATTACCAGTGGTTGTGTCACCAATTTTGTCAATGTGGTAATGCCTTTCTCTACCCGACCCAATCTGACCTTTGGGTCTTCCCTGTCATCTCCTTCATGATGATTCCCCATCATTGATGGTCCTCTACTTCCTTGTAGACCTGACAACAATTCTTGTCCATTGTTTCAATAATGGTTGCAGGTGTTTACCATGTAGGTGTTCTCTAAATATTTGGAACATGCTATGATACCATCCGATCTGTAAATGGTAAGCCTATGGCATGTTCATTTCGTCAACACGGATCCCTTGTAGAAATAAATTCGATGTCTTTGCCGAGAACAAGTTTCAAGTTGAAGTCAAGGGATAATGGAATTCCTTTCCCCTTCCAATGCAAGATAAAAAAAAAATCACTTCTGACTTTGAGAAAAATTGTCCTCCAAACTCTTCAAGAAACATCCTAACCCAAGCATAAACTCCCTACAAAAAATAGTTATGAGATCGAAGCCCTAGACCCTACAAGTTTGCAAACTGGGATCAACCCATAAGGAAAAACAATTGGAAACCATGATCAGGAACAACAACAAAAATTCAATTTGGATGTTCTAAGAACTGGATTCCTTAAGCATTGGGATTTTAATCAACCATGCTTGATGCTTGATTTTTTTGGTGTATTAAAGGGAACCCTGTGTTGCTTGCATTTCTCATTCCCATTCAAATCACCCTAACGATGGAGTTAAACCCAAAAAAGAGATGCGGGTTGAGGAAGATGACCAAAAAATGATGAACCGAATGCAGGTGTGATTGACACTCCAAAATGAATTGAAGGTCCAAAATGAGATGGAGTTGAAGTCACTGTGCCAAACAAAGTGGATGAGGAGTACGCCATGGAGGGTTAATTAAACACAGAACTTGATGTAAATGTGATACCACGAAATCATGGTGATATAACACCCAAAAGGAATACGAAATGATGAAGTTGAAAAAGGATTTATAGAAGATGCTTGACCAGGGATAGGTGTTGTTTGGTTGTGTGGGACAATAGTAATATCTCTGTGTGCAAGACTGAAGGGTAAAAGACATGTAAATAAAACAATACGTGCCAAATTTGGGTAGGTGATATAGGTTGGAAAAAAACATGCCTCAATAAAATATGTATCAATTTCTAACTCATATAGCCAATACATCTAGCACACCGAGTTTTCAAGTGCACAAAAAATCAAAGAACACACACTAGCCACGAAATTGAAACCATAAGTCATATATTTCCATGCTCAATGGGTATTTTTATTATTCTCATGGGGGGATTACAAAGGGTTGAGCTATATATAGAATTTGTGTATTGTTTCTCACTATCAATATCCAAATTGTAGATTGCATGGCTCGAAAGCACCTTCGCTTAATGTGGACATGTTTCTTGATTCCTTCGTCCATCGAACTTCGAGTAGGTTATTTTATTCGAGCTTCCCTTTCTGTTGTTGTTCTCCCTCGAGTTTTCTTACATATCCCTCAGTGTCTTCACTTTAACCCTCATTTTTTTAATGGGCTAACTTTGGAAGGCCAACATTCGCAGATGTTTGTTTCACCTTCCCAATGTGCCAAAAGACAAAAATACAATGAAATAAAACATAACATGTTTATTTACAAAGTTTACAAACATTTGTCACGATCCAATTCATATCAAAAGCACAATCTAAAAAATATAGGACAAGATGAAAAATGGAAAACCCCAATCTCTAGAATTACTATCTTTAGATGCATTTTAACTATTATTTTATGTTCAATTCATAGTGTTAATATTTAAAAGGGTGTTACCTCTCAACTTGTACTTAATGATAAAATATCTAATCCAAGAGGGAAATACTAGGATGATCACCCTTGTCACCTAACATATCCTCTTCACTTTAGGTCGACCCTCCTCCAAATCAAGGGGGTATCCCTGGCAGGATTACTAAAGTTAACCAATGAGGCACAAGGTGATATGGGAGTAGCTTTAGTAAAACAATATTTTTTTGGTTTTCAAAAAAAGGTTTAAAGGGTGATGGAATGAAGTAGAGATTCATGTCAGTCCAACAAGAGAAATGGAGTCAAGGGGATATCTAAAAGGTCTTATTTATTATGTGTTATCCACATAAATAAGGATAAAATACTTAATAACTTCCACTCTAATCTTGCTAGAATTGATGCAAAAATTCTACAAGGATGGGTTCCAAAAGGATCCTTCTTCAACTAGGCAACTTAAATTTACCTTAGAAATCAAAATCAATAAGCTTGCTAGAATTCTTAGAAAATATATAAAGCAAACTACCAATTATCAAAGACTAAGCTAACGAAGGACATAAGACGTGTTACTACATGTGCTAAACTCCTTCCAAGTGGTATATTTTACCCTTCAATGGATCAAGTCGCTAACCTTGCATATGTAGAAGAAACTACACCATTTCAAGATTTAAGCACCAAAATATTTATGCACTCAACGAATAGAGATTCACCCTTATACATCACATATGCTCCAATAAAGATGTGTCCATTTATCTCCAAGGAGGGGAAGCTCCAATAGTCCAACCATGCGTACAAATGAGGAATGAATACTCTTTATATAGATTCTTACTCAACTTCCTTTATAATAAAATAATAATATAACATGTGAAAACCCTAGATCTAGCATAGGAGGAGTAAATAAACATTTCCTCCAGCTAACTAATCAACAATACATAAAATAATGAAGTGGTCAAGCCAAATGTACAATTCTCCAACAAACTAGGCCCAAGAGAATGAAGTGTCTCCATCAAAGAAGGCATAAAATGAGTCAAAGGTGCAGCGTCTAGCCTTCAGAAGCCTCCAAGTAAATCAATCCATAAGCAACTCCTCAAAGTAGGCAAGAAAACCTTACATCTAGGGCTTGAGACCTCCTAGATCTTCTTCCAAGGTGGGATGTCCTCCTCCAAGTATGTAAGGACCAAGTGGAAGAACTCATAAATGGAACATGTGACCTTTTGAGTGAGACATCCTCCATTAAATGTGAGTAGATGTGCCAATAAGTCTCCTCCAAGGTGGATGCTCTCAATAATAGCATAAATATGTGTGTTAAAAGGCTCCAATTGGATGGATGTTGTCCTAAAATGAGGGTTTGGACTATTATACCCCATTTTGTATGAGGATTTGAAAATTTTATTTTCATCACATGACTCAGGTTTGTAGGGTGGAATGGAGATTCTAGCCTTCCAATGGTTGGAATTTACGTAGAAGTTACTTCTAGTGTGCATCATGGAATTTTGAGCTTGAGTCAGAGATAATATTTTACTTTGATTGGATGGTGTCTTAGTGGAAGACATTCACTTTCTCCTTGATTTATTATTATGGCTTGGATCTATGTTCAGTGTTGCACATGCTTTGGTTGATGAGTACAAGACGTTATTTAATGTTATGGTTTTGCTACACGATGGTCTTCCTTCACATAAAGGATATGCCTCAGTTGTTATGAATCCATTATATCAATGGTTATTTCACATATGGATCAAATCATTTGGACTCATTGATTATGGATGATGATGTTATGCTTATGATGTAAACATCCTTGCTTTTGTGGCTTGGTTTGTCACTTGGAGTGGTCTATGATGAGGTAGATTTGGGTTTTCATTTGAATATCTCACCTTATTACTACATGGATTTCATGCATGCTATTTGAGCTTGTGATGGAGCATCCTAGTGTTTTGAGGATGTCTTGGGATGTTTAATATTGATGGAGGTCTACTACTTGGGAGCCCTTGATTGTTTGGTGATTTTGGCACTTGGATAGACTTGTGATGGGGTTTACTATAAATTTTTATGGACCTCCCTCCCATTTTTGGATTCACTACACACATTTGGGGGTCAACCAATACAAATTGCAGATTTTGAGGAGCTTCCTACCTTGGGTGTTGTGACATTGCATTGAAAATTGTAACATTTCCTAGGGTGTTGTGACAGTGCATTGGGAGTTGTGACATTGCCTTGAGAGTTCTGGAATTACCTCAAGAGTTGTGAAATTTCATTGGGAGTTGGAGAAATTTGATAGCATGTGGATTTCCACCTTTGAGGAGCACTCCACTTGTACTTTGCCTAGGCACACATGTATGACATCTCATCATTTATATCATTGATTATTGCTAGAGAGGGGTCATCCCCTTTTTCAAGGTATTTGTTGGCATCTTCCACATTGATTGAGGAGATAGTTGGTGGTTTCAACCCTCACAATTGGGGATCTAACTATTTTCACATGATTTTATGGTTGTTACACCTTAGAGACCACATTTGTAACTATTGCATGCTAGTTTTAGAAGGACATGCCACCTACTTCATCCACACGTGCCATGTTGAGTTGGATCTTGCACGTATTTTGATAGTGGAGTGACATGTATTGGATGATATTAATGGGGGAAACTATGATACTCTAATGTTTCTCCCATACATGTTATCTTGGATCTCATTGCAGAGTGGTTGTGGTATTAGTGCTATTACATGTAGAGTGGCCACTAGATTTCCAAAATGTGGTCAAAATTGACACAATTTTGGTGTTTTAAAAATCTATAGTCAACAATTTCTCACCACATTTTGACCACACATTTGAGAAGCGTCCCACATTTATTTATTAAGCACTTTGGCTATTTTGGGAGACCATTATTAATGTATTCCCATGGTGAGGAGCGCCCTAGTTCTTAAGGTCACATGGCACACATTTTTATGCATTATTGATAGGTTGTTTCACCTTGAAGGACCCTGTGGAGATTGTTGCATAACCAACTTCTTTATTTTATTCTTGTTGACTTGTCTTATGGAGTTGATTATATGAGATAATTATTGCATTGTTTTCCTAACATATTTTATTGATTCTTCTTGGAGAAGAAAGTGTATCTCAACAAATCATTGCTACTTTTAGTAATGAAGTTTTTGAAGAGGTTATTTTATTATATTTATTAGAGAGATTTGTGGATATAGGAAAACACTTATTATTTTATTATTGAAGAAGAGCTGAGTTGAAACCTATATAAGGGTTTAATATCTCTCATTTTGTATGGTTGGATTGGGGGAGATACCCCTCAGAGCTTAGTTGAATATCTTTTGGATGATTTTGGAGGATCAATGAAATGATTTTGTGGATGAGAACGTCTTGTATATCTTAATGTTCTCTCATATTGTTGAAGTTATCTTGAAATTTTTTTATCAAGTGGTCAATTTGGTAACTATATTATTTTTTCATTTATGTCATCAATGGAGTATTAGTTATGATTTCATGTCTCTCTATTTTGGAATCAATTCGCATACATCTTATTCCTAATAATCATAATCTCCATTAGTGTTGGAGTTCACCTACTTTTGTGATCTCTCTATTTACATTTTTGTAGTTTGAGACGACAAGGAAACAATTAGTGTTGCTTGAATATTTCAACACTATTATCCTTTTTCCCCCATTAGGATTACCTCCCATTTGAGCCATGATTTTATTCCATTTCCCAATCTAAAGACACTAGTCTTTGATAATTCCTTCCACCTATCTTACTCAATCCATAAATTTTTTTTTCTAGAACTTTCTCTTCATTTCACCTCGGACCTTATTGTATAAGTTCTAGTAATCCTGTCCTAGGGAAGTCCCCTTTGAGCTAGAATAGATCCAACCTTAAGTGTAGAAGAGAGTTGGTGAGGTGACAGTGGCCTCCCCCTTAGTTACACCAAATAATTGCTTGAGATTTAGGACTTTATCTCAAGAAGTGAGGGTTTGAGTGATAACATAGACCATGAAACCTCATCCCATCAATAAGCATGAGAAGATGTGCAATGCACCCTCTAAAGTGGATATCATCCTTCTCATAAAGCATGCACCAACTCAAAAACTCAAATGTATCATGTGTGAGGTGTCCAAGGGGTACGTCCCTCAATAATGGCATGAAAAAGTGAGTCATCCTTCTTAAATTAAGAAAACGAATCCATGGTACACGATTTCAACATGTGACACATCAATAATACTCAACCATATTCATGAAATAAGGGATGGCCTCTCTTTAATTCCTTTACATGTGTAGAAAACACTCCTCCCAAGGTTAGATGTCGTATCAACAATAAAGAGAAAGTGTGCCATGTAACTGCTAAAGGTGGAACACTCCATCAATGAGTGAAGTAATTGAAAATATCTCAAGAGTGGACCATCAATAATACTCCATCATAATGCATTGACATAAGTACAAACAACCTTCTCAAGTGGATATGTGGCCTCAAGGTGGATGTGCTCAACATGTTGTGCAAGAAATCCTCCAAGATGGCATGTGTGGATAAATAATTCATGATGATATGTGTAAGGTGGTATATGAAAGGGATAATGATTTAAGTAAACCATGAGTCATATGACAAGTCACCAAGAATCCAACCAATTTATCAAGAAGGATAACCTCATCAAAATATGCATAAGGTGATAATTAATGTGCATGTGATTCCAAATGTGGGCCTAATAATGGGAGTGCTCTACATAGAATCATGCTCCATACCACAATAAACCCATCCATGTGTAAACATCAACCATAAGATCTAGGAAATTGGAGAAAAAATATCTTAAACCGTGCTAATTCCCTTCCATGTGTAAAACTCATACAAGTAACAAAGCACATGTAAAATATGTGTGTATTCCAAGCACTATATGCTATGATAAATCCAATACAATGTCCATTTAGTAAAAAGTGCCATTTCATTTCACCAAGGGATCCATATATCATCATATCCAATCATCTAGCAAGGAGTGGAGACTAGAACATCACATGAACAAGTGCAATACTAGCGCTCTATAATAAGGAAGTATACTAAGAAAAACACCATCAAAACCTCTAGTACATCATCATCCATGTCATCAACAAATTCAATAAACAAAGTGAAAGCCCTAACCATCCAAAGTTCTTTGTGATGAAAATAACAAGGGTAGTGAACAAATTCACTAGTATAGACCTCATGAAAAATAAGGGGTAACAATTCATTGTAATTTGGAGACATGCACTCTTCTAGGGAGTGCATGAGAACCTCAAAATATAAATATGTAATTATTAGCAATGCCATTATCATCAGGAAAAAAGATGTGGTGGGATGGATCCATATCAACATCCCTAAACACCACATCACAAGTCCACATAGTCCATTACATCAAAATTGGCTTTACAAAACAAGACATAAACCAACAATGCCAATGACAAAATGAAAAGATAATGCTCACATGTTGAGATTATTCATTCTACTCTAATGCTCAAGGGATCTTATTCTTTCTCCTACCCTACTCTAATATAGGACAATGAGCATGCAACTACCTTAGCATCTCATCAATGTCATGACTTTTTCCCTCGTGTTTGGTCATTAACCAAAACAAAGATATATCAAATGTCAAATACATACACATTGGAATCTCCGCAATAATTAGGATAAAATAAAACATGAAACCATGTGCATCATCAAACTCATGACAAAAATGGCATGCACCACTATAAGCCTCTTCTATCCAATATTTGATGGGGTTGGTATAATCATCATCGCTGTAATAAAATTCATGAGACAAACTCATATCAACCTCTACAATATCATCATCACCTCCCTTAAGGAAAAAAGGCTTAGAGGGATCTACAACATTATTCAAATAATCAAGGCTAACCTCCAAGCAAGATATAAGTGAGATATGAGACAAAATTGTAGCTTTAAAAAAAACTAGGCCCATGTCTAAGGCTTGTAAGCCTTTTTTTTTTTTTTTTTATGGATGGAATTTTCTGCAAAGCAACTCATTATGAAAGTTTTGATTCCCAATACAATATTTTACATCAAAAGTACCATTTACTACCAAAAGTGCATGCAAAAGGGAATAACATGAAGGAATAGTTGGCTGGAAATTTTTGCAATCGAAACCCCATTATACTATACGATTTCCAACCACCAAATCTTATTTTCCAGCTAGAAAATTATGCATGATTTCACCAATACATGAAGAAAAAATGGTTGAAATTTTTCTATTTTTTTCATTCTTCTTCTTATGCTGAGAAAATTTTTCATAAAAACTTATATGATAGTTGAAAATGACGCAACAAATTCTCAGAAATGAGAGGGCAGCTGGAAAATATATGCACAAATATCTTCACAAGGCTACCCAAAATATATACCATAAATAGGAACATATGTCTGGTAAATATCATGAAAATTTCATAAATTTATCAAATGTATGTTAGGAATCCTAGAGACTTCAAAATCTACAATTTCTACTATGGACATATCATTATATTTATCGTAAATAAGATCTCTATAATGTTTCCAATAATCTCCATTCCTATCATAACCATAAATATGAAAAGTGATGTCCATAACTTCATGCTATAGGATAATATTATGCTCATCAAATGAAAAGGTAAATGCATTTGAGAATTTTCCATCATTCAAGGGTTTTTTTTTAAGATTTTCCCTCTCAAGATCATAACAAGAAAGATAATCAAATTTAAAAATTTGAAAAGGTGCAAAGCTAACTAAACCCTTAAATTCATAAGAAAAACAAATAGATGCATGTATACTCTCATTATCAAGGTCTTCATCAAGGCCCTCTTCATGATCTTCCATGAGATTTTCTTCATGTGCTTGGTCTTCAATGGAGATATGAGAATAATATTCATCATTGTGTTCTTCAAGTTAAGGTGCAAAAATATTTTCAATGGATTCATCATATTCTTTAATAGGAGAATAAGGTGTTTCTTGAGGAATTTATTCAACAATGTTTTCTTCATAATTTTCAAAGGGTTAAAAAGGTACTCCTTTAACAAGGTCTTCATTTTCCACATTATACTTCCCTTTTATGTAGCCCTCCATGGACACCAACCTCTCATACCCTTGTTTGATTTTAGTTAAGAGATCATCTGAGGGGCTTCTTTCATACCAAAACATTAATTACCAGATCATGACCCTTTTGTGATTGCAATTTGTAAATAGGTCTTCAACCTTTTCATAGCTAAGATCCCATAGTTTCCAAAATTCCTCAATCAAATATGAAAAATATGATATTTCTCCTCCAACAAGACAATTAAACCAATTCATTGCATTTCCTTTCAAGCTTCTCAAGAACAATCTCATCAAAACATCTTCATGAACAATGACGATGTTTGAAATGAATTACATGAAAGATAAGGTGTGTAGTGTGGCAAGTTACCCTCTTAGGATTAACAACCTTTGGATTCCATCACAAGGGTATCATGTCGTTTCTTGCATGAGATGTCATGCTCATATTCACTAGACCCAAACAAAATTCTTCTTTATCTCCACCATGATACATGATTGTACTAAGCTCAACTATGGTGTAGCTGAAATCCATCCTTGCTCCTCATATGATAAATGCACTTTGGTATGGTATGGTACTGCTGGTGGGTCCAAATGGCTTTACAAGTAGGTAAGGGAGAACGCCCAATGGCAGGTCCCAATTAGACCTACTCTCGTTTGAGTAGCGTTTCCAACCAGTATGTGGGCATGGTTTCCACTAAGGATTAAAAGAATAAAAAGGCGAAATATAACGAACTATCCCCCAAAGAGATATAATTAATTCTAAATCTAATCTAAACTGAAAGAAAACTAATATAACCTAACAAATTCTAACCTATCCCGCGAGAGAAAAACTAATAGATGAGCACAATTTAAAGTGATATTTTGATAGCCAAAATAGTTCATGGAAGCCAAGAATATGTTAAGATAATAATATTTTAGATATCATCTCAAATAGTTGTAGAGGAGACCTGTAAAATCAGCTTTGTACTCATTAGAAATCACAACAACATAAGAATTATAAATACTAAGAACATAAATAGTCCATATGATCAACATCCAGAAACATTAAACAACAAACACATGTGTAGAGTAATCCCACAAAAATTTGAAAACAATTATGACTTCACAACACCTTCTGCTATTCATATATTCAGAAATAAGAGCATTACCAGTCTATACAATGGGAAAAATTACCCTCTTACATTCAATGAGTTCTATTTTATAAGACAAGAGAGACTCCTCAACTCTCGTGACTGTTCATTTCTCTTTCCTTCATTTTTTCATTTTTCATTTCAAATTTCTTTTACATTTTTGAAAATGAACATGTGAACGTTACAAATAGAATCTGAAAAGAATTATGAGTGGATATTCTTTCCCTAATCTAGTTTAAAAATGATATTCATCTAAAAATATTGTTAACTTTTCCTATTGGTGTCTTCTTCTATTCCTCAAATTATTCTAGGCATTTCTGATGTTACCTTACTGAATAAGCTCATCATGTCCTTTTCTCATCTATCCCATCCTTCTGTCGTTCTCTTGTGATGACAACCTCCCCCTCTTATCCTTTGGGGATGCCTGACCTCCTAGTCTCGGATCGGTTTGATAATACTGAGTCGGAGTGACTCCTTAGATTCCTCCCTATAACCCGAAAATCCTCTATCACAAGTCCTTCCTTTTCCTGGCGCAGGTTGTGTGGCACCCACAAGCCCTCTCCTTAGTGCCTTAAAAGTTCAACGTCGATGGCACTATCTCTCTACGCTAGGCTCCCTCCTTGATGTTACCACTGACTATTACTATGGTCCAGCTCCCTTCGCAACCCCACACTTTAGAACTTTCGCAAGCGGCTTGCTCCTCTTTCCCGATTTCTGAATCGACGAATTTGTCAAGACCAAATCTACGGTTCAAGTCCCTCTCACAATCAATGACTGTGATCACTTTCGTAAAATCAGACTTCACGAGTTCCTATCTTGGGTATTCTCCTTTCGACTTATCCCAAACTATGTGGATCTTATGCCATGTGCCCTCTAGATCCAACGGTCCATAATTACTTCACACTTTTCGAATTTGCAAAGACCTCTATATGCTCCTAGCAGACCTTCTAAATTTCATTATGCCAAGCCTCTTAATTTTCTTCCACCTGTCTCCTCCCCGACGATGGATTATTTATCTGTCTTTGGGAATTTGGAAAGTCCTCAACTTCTTTGCACACTTAGCGCAAATTCCCCTTTCGATACTTAGGCTATTCTCAAAACTCCTTCTCCACTCCTTGTAGAGTTCTACACAGACTTCCTTCTGTGACTTTGCTCAAATTGAAAACCTTCTAGATTCACCATTCCTCAGTGAAGTTTCTCGTTCCCTCCTGGTATCTTCTCTCTCTTCTCCCTGAGCTTATAATATGGACTTACAATTCCTAGGTGCACTCTTTTCAATCAAATAAGCTTCTCGATGGCTTCTCCCTTCGCCTTATGGAAAGGTTTAAGGCATATTCTTTCCTTTGTCAACGCACTTCTTGCAAAGCCTTCCTTCACCAGAATGTTTAGCAATCATGGGGTTCTACAACGCCTCCAACAGTGTTGCTTATTTGCATGCTCACACTATCTCGATGCCCTCCTGGCAGAGTGTTTTAGAGTGTTCAGTAACTCTGAGTTGTGCTTTCCCTCACACAGTCTTTCTTTCCAGGGTACCTAACCACCTTGAAATTTCTCCCTCAGTCTGTGAATTAACATGGTATTCCCTTCTAGTAGTTTCTCTTCTGACTCCATTGAGTTCAGACATACACTCCTTGCGTCGGCTTATAGAGTTTCCACTCTCGGTTGCGCACTCCTTGCACTTAGCCTAGAGAACTATACTTAACTCAACACACTCTCGGATAGAAAACTATATCTCTATCCCTGCAGACGATTCCTAACATTCATTTACAATTCAAATGCATGTAAAATACATTCACAATTCATAATCCATTACACATAAATGTAAAACAGGAAAAACTGTCATTTTCTATTAATGGTAAAATGCCAAACTATAGTAGTGGAGTCCGAGCTACGAATGAGTCTCATTTCTCTGTATCTCTCTCCCTATATCCTATGCATTTGTCTATGACCCGACTTGTCTAACCTATACTTAGCAACAACACATCAATTTATACAAGAGTGGATCAATGAGCTTCCCTTGCAAGCTAAACTAGTGGTGTCAAATCACCATTCCTAATGCCTATCGAAAAGGAAAATTACAATGATGGAAATCTTCTCCAAATCAGATGCAGATCCTTTTTGTCGTCAGCCTATTAATGGAGACCTTATCTCCATCTTGTGCAAAGGCATATCTTTCTCTTCTATCTTGTCCTTATTAAATGCCTGGATCTCGCCTTCGATTCTTGAGGCAAAATGAGAGGTTGGTGCCTCTCCTTCTTTGAATTTGCACCATGTGTGAAATATGATTGGTGTGTGATGAGGTGGAGAGATGCTCTTGCATTATACTCCATGGCTACAAAAATCATGAGCTCTTGCTCATGATCTTTCCAGCATGGCTGAAATCCACTTGGATCCCAAACTTTCTCTTGGAGTTGTCTCTCTGCTCCTCTATTTCTTTGCTCCTTCTCCTACATCATCCTCTTCGCTCATGCAAGTTCCTCTCTTTCCATATTCCTTGTGCTGATTTCTTATGTTGTTGACCTTGACAAAAACTTCATGATCTCCTCGATAACCTTGTCCAGATGCTCCCCTGGTTGGCTCTTTTGTTGCATACTAGCTTGCTACACTTCTTCCTTGTCAATGGGTAAGTCACACTAACTTCCCAAGACATCTTCTTCCTTTGTGGCCTTATCTTGCCACTTTGTTGCAGTCTTCCCCCTTGCAGAGTTCTCATCACTGAGTTGTTGCTCAGCCTCCTCTCCTGAAAGATCGACTCCTTTCAATTCTTCGGTTGGTTCTGTTCCAGCTTCCACCAACTGTAACTCGTGCTGGTGTATCTCCTTCGGAATGGATATCTCCCTACAACCACCTTTTCCTTCTGGATTGCCCAACCAATCCTCTAGTGCCCTTAACTCCAATTCCCACTGAGCGAGTAACTTAGCTAGGCATTCTCCTTCTGTTGGGACAGACATTAGTATATGTTCCTCTTCTTCCATGACAATCCCAACTTGTTGTCTTCCTATCGCATCTGCAACATCTGCTCTAGCCTCTCCTCAGCCACTTGGTAGGAATATCTCGACTCCTTCGATGATCAGAATAGTCCCCCAATCCTCCTTTTCTACGACAGAAGTTTTTAACTTCTCATCGTCTTCATTCACATGACTCACAGTCCCGTGTGAATCTTCATCTGAGCGAGGTCTCTCTTCTTCCTCCTCTTCACCTATCAATGAAATCTCATTTGATATCATCTCTCCTCCCTTGCCCACCCGAAAATATAGGATGTCTCTTCTTCCCACCTAGAAGTCTATGAGATCCATCGATCCCTTCTCATTTCCCACATGACAACCTATAAGACCCTTGTGAGATATCTTTCCCTTATGAATGAGGTTTTCAGCATACCTCAGCCACCTCTTTAACCTCTATTTATTCCCTCTGGCCAAAAAATTCTTAACATGCCACTTAGTTGTTCTCCTCAAAGGCCATTCGTAACTCCAACACACCTTTGCCTCCTGCTACATCTTGAATGCTAGCATCTGCATCTAGACTCTGATTTCTCTGAGCTCCTTGTCTATCTTCTCTTTTCTCTTCCGCGGGTAGAATTCCCCCTAACCATGCCCATAGCTTCAAACGACCATCTCGTTTCACCTACAACCCACTTGGTTATTTACCATTTGTCACACACCTTGCAACAACCTTAACAAAGCATCACACTTTGTCCCATTTTCCTATGATCTGTAGAAAAAACAAGCTCTGATACCACTTTTTGTATAAGAGTCTCTCTTATCTCCTTCTCTCCTCTTGAGAGAAATTAAGCTCTGATACCACTTGATGACAACCTCCCCCTCTTTTCCTTTGGGGTTTCCTGACCTCTCGGTATTGGATTGTTTTGATAATACTGATTCAAAGAGACTCCTTAGATTCCTCCTTGGAGCCCAAAAACCCTCTATCACAGTTCCTTCCTTTTCCTAGCACAGGTTGTGTGTGTAATGTCCCTTTCCAAATAGGAGCACCAGAGAGGAGGATTAATGGTCTAAACTACCCCGTTAGACAATAGCCAGGGCCAAAGAGGGGTAAACAAGGTTACTAGAGGTCACTCCAGTCACAGGTGTTATATTCGGAAAGTGACATTGAGCTAAAAAGGGTTAAAAGCGCTTTTAAGTCATTATGAGATAAAAATAGAAGTCAACAATGAATTAGGGTTTCAACAATGATTTAGGGTTTTGGAAATCAACAGTGAATTAGGGTTTCAACATGATTTAGGGTTTTTGAAGTCAACAGTGAATTAGGTTTTCAGCATGATTTAGGGTTTTGGAAAGCTATAAAGGAAGGTTCAACGACCTAATTCATCATTATGCAGATTATGAATTTTCATTGAGGAGAAGAGGTGCATCTCAGGAGAGATAGTTCAGTGTATTCCAAGAGGAAGACACCAGTTGGCTGATTTCGGTGTTGAAAGACACACCCTAGTCACCGAGAAGATCATCCAGGTCTTCCATCATTCTTCATTGATTCCGCAGTGCTCCCATATTCCGGGTATTATCTTTTAGTTGCTTATTTGTAGTATGGCTAAGATCCTTTGTCTATTGATCTAGTCAAGTATTGTCAGTTTATTCAACCACATTCGGCCATTTTGTAATCCATAGAGATATCATAATGCAAACTTTGTAGTCCTTTGTCACGTTTATTATTTGTATGATCATTTATATGTTGTAAACCTTTGATCCTACACACACGTTAGAAGCGTTTCCTAGACTAGCCAAGTCAGGAACATTACAGTGGTATCAGAGCTTTAGTCCTACCAGCCTGTGACTAAAGACAATGAGTGTAGTAGAAGACCCATAGGGCCATGAACATGTAGGTGACGAATATGTCACTTACAACAGGCATCAGGAAAGAAGGCATAGGCCTGATTTCCCCCCTTTTCCTCCTAGCTTAGAGGAAGAGGAAGAGGCACACAGAGAAGTAAAGAGAAGGGTAGAGCATGAGGTTGAGTGTGAGGAAAAGAGGATTCTAGGAGATAGATATGAGTGACCAGAGGGAAGTGGCAAGGCCCCCACAGATCCAGAGGCAACTTTCATGCAGGTTATCAACAATATGTTAGCTAGTCAACAAACTATGTCTCAGTCCTTGGCACAGGTCATTGATAGATTGGCTAGAGTGGGCACTCCAGATACACAAGTCCCACATGCAGCACAGGGGAAATCGAGAGTAGGTAGTAGACCCAAATCACCCTCTCACACATACACCTCTGCGAGTAGGATTCCCAGACCCTTGTTTCCTAGTTTCCAGAGGGCACCCCCATTAGCAGCACTGCCACCGATAGCACAGAGGCCACCCACTCATGCCGATGACATTGAAAAGTATAGGAGGGAGTACATAGCATTGGTTCATGACTTCCATCAGGACATGACCTTAGTCGAGTACTGTGGACTCAGAATCAGGAACTGCCCCAGAGAGTCGTAGAGGGGAGGACCACAATAGCAGTAGGGGAATAACCTCAATTTCATCTGAAAATTTGGGAAACTCACCATCCCTTCTTTCAACAGATCATCCAAATACACCGCTAGAGATTGGGTACAGAGGCTATACACGTATTACAAGCTCAACCAGATGACCGATACAAAGGCCATCAGTTTCGCGACCTTACACTTGGAGGGTGACGCACAAGAGTGGTGGTATCATGGACTGGTGACATTGGGTCATAGTCACATCACCTCCTATAGGGAGTTTACAGATAGGCTCATGGACAGGTTTGACAGGAAGGATCCTGAGATACACTTCATGGATCTAGCCCAGTTGAGACAAACTGGCACCACAGAGGCATTCATCATAGAGTTTCATCAGGTAGCCGTGGTAGTGATAGATATATCAGAGCCCAAGCTGATCATGCTATTCACAAAAGGACTCATAGAGCCTTTGAGAGGATGGGTGAAGGCATACAGGCCTCCAACTTTGCAGGATGCCATCCTTCGCACTCAAGATATGGCAGACTTAGTGCCAAAGACTAAAACTTTCTCCAAACCATTTGTGCCCCAGAGGGATCGAAACAGGAAGCCATTCTAGATAGAATGGAAGGTCAAGGAGAAGTTGGATGATGAGACTAGGCGAGAGCTTATGAGGAAGAATATTTGCTTCAACTACAGAGATCCTTGGGTCCCAGGCCACTGATGCATGGGCAAGGGAGAGATTCATTATATTGAGGTAGCAACAGACAGCGTGGACAGTGAGGAGGAGGAGCAAGATAGTGGATCCACTAGTTCAGAGGAGGATTCAACACTAGCAAAGAAGAAAATTCCTCATAGACCACCAACACCAACAGGAGCCCATCCTCCAGTAGTCCCACAACAACCACAACAAGCTAACAGGAGGAAACTAGGAAAGGGAGGAGTCATAGAGACCCTTTCTGGTGTTCCTAGGTATGATACCCTCCGTATCAGAGGGATTATTTAGGGGAAACAGGAAATCACCCTGATAGATGGTGGGGCCACCCACAACTTCATCGACGCTTCACTAGTATCGAGATAGACACTTCAGACAGAGGAGTTTGAGGGGTTTGATGTTGCAGTAGAAGATGGCCACACAGTGGAGTGTCTAGACAGATTTCCAAACTTAGAGATGAATTTAGGCAACTACAGAATGAGAGACACATTCTATGTGGTTGACCTATCAGACACATATGTGGTGTTAGGAGTTTAGTGTATGATTACCTTGGGAAAAATCACTACCAACTACCAAACCTTGGAAATGGGATTCAGAGATCGGATGGGAAGAAGGTTGTTCTAAGAGGTATGTCGATAGGAGCACCCAGGACAGTTTTAGCCAAGAGGATGGAGAGGATATTCAGACATGGGGAGGTAGCATATGCCATAGAATGCTTGATCACTACTGAGAAGGATTCAGAAGGTCGAAAACAGTACCACACAGAGATCAAGAATTTATTGGGACGACATCAACAGGTCTTTGAGGCAATTCCACCAGGGAGACCACCTGACAGGGTGTTTGAGCACACCATTGAGTTGGAGGAGGGGAAAAAACCTATGATCACCCCCCCCTATCATCATCCTAGGAGGTTCAAGGATGAGATAGAGAAGGCAATCAAGGAATTTTTGGTGATGGGACACATCAGACCGAGCAGTATCCCATTTGCTTCTTTAGTTGTCTTAGTTCTAAAGAAGGATGGCACCATGAGGATGTGCATTAATTACCGAGCCTTGAACAAGAAAACCATCAAGAACCAATACCCTATCCCACGCATTGACAAGTTGATGGATGAACTGCATGGGGCAATTTTCTTCTCAAAAATTGATCTACGATCTGGATATCATCAGATCAACATCCGAGAGCAGGACATAGAGAAGACAACATTTCGTTGTCATCTTGGACACTTCGAGTTCCTGGTTATGCCATTTGGGCTAACCAATGCACCCACTACATTCCATTCTTGCATGAACCATATATTCGGGGATTAGTTAAGGAAATCAGTCTTGGTTTTCTTCAACGACATATTGATCTATAGCCGGTCATGGCAAGAGCATATGAAGCACCTGGATGAGGTATTGAGAATCATGGAGGCACAATCATTATATTCCAAAGAGTCCAAGTGCGAGTTCGGTATGACAGCGATGCTTTACTTAGGCCACATCATCAGTGCACAGGGGGTACATGTGTACCAAGAGAAGATCAGGGCCATTCTGGATTGGTTGACGCCCAAGAATGTGATAGAATTGAGGAGCTTCTTCGGGTTGTGCAACTATTACAGGCAGTTCGTCTGGGGTTTTTCTCAGCTTGGAGCACTGTTGATAGATATTACCAAGCATGGGGCCTTCATATGGAACGATAAATCACAGGAAGCCTTTGATCACATGAAGGAAGTCATAGTCACTTGTCCTGTGTTGGCACTACCAGACTTCACCTTGCCATTTGTACTAGAGTGTGACACATCCGGTGAAGGGATCGGTGAATTTTTGATGCAGGGAGGTCACCCCATTGCATTTGAGAGCCGGAAGCTTAGTCAAACTAAGAGATTGTACTCCATTTATGACAAGGAAATGTTGGCAATCATGCATGCCTTGACCAAGTTCAGACAATGTTTGGTGGGCAACAAATTCGTGGTCAAGATCGATCACAACAGTTTGAAGTATTTCCTTGAGTAGAAGGACCTCAATGAGCACCAATATAGATGGGTGACGAAGGTACAAGAATTTGAATTTGACATAGAGTATGTCAAGGGGAAGAAGAACATTGTGGCTAATGCACTATCGAGGAGACCTGTGACATGTTCTTTGATGGAGATTTCAGCAGATTGGAAATCCCACTTGTTAGTGGAATATTCCAAGAACAAGTTCTCTTTTGAGGTGATGGATGGGAAGATATAGGATGATCGGTATAGGGTCATTGATGATGTCATATTTTACAAGGATAGAGTCTACTTGGTGCCATATTCAAGGCTTAAGAAGAAGATCCTCATTGCAGTTCATGATTCACCTCTAGCAAGCCATCAGGGGTTTTTCAAAACCTACAGACAGATAAGAGAGAGGTTCTCATGGAAGGGCCTCAAACAAGACGTTATGAGACACGTTAGTGAGTGTGTGACTTTCCAGCAGAACAAGCCAGAGAATTCTCTTCCAGCAGGGCTACTTCAGCCACTCCCCATTCCAAAGTGGAAATGGGAGAGTATATCTATGGACTTCATCACAGGTCTACCCAAGGTCCAGGGTAAGGACTGTATCTATGTAGTGGTCGACAGATTGACTAAGTTTTCTCACTTCTACGCCATACCGACAGAGTACAACGTAGTTCAGGTAGCCGAGATTTTCTTCAGGGAGGTCTTCAGACTTCATCGGTTGCAGAAGAACATCATCACTGACAGGGACAGTTGGTTCATATGGACATTCTGGAGAGAGTTGTTTCGATTGGTGGGGATAGATTTGACACCTAGCACCAGTTATCACCCTCAGATAGATGGGCAGACCGAGATTGTCAACAAGTGGGTTGAAGGGTATTTGAGGAACTATGTAGGAGGACAACAAAGAACGTGGATAAAGTGGTCACATTTAGAAGAACATTGCTACAACACCACCTTCCACATGTCCATTGGTATGACACCCTTCTGAGCATTGTATGGATATGATGCTCCCACTTTGGTAGACTTGGTCTTCGGGGAGAGTAGAGCTCCCAAGGCCAAGGATTGGATCATAGAGAGTCAGGAGATTCTCAAGTTGTTGAAAGAGAACCTATAGATGGCACAAAACCGACAGAAGATAAGTGTGGACAGGCACAAGATAGAGTGCAACTTTGAGGTTGGAGATTTGGTTTTCTTGAGACTCCAACCCTACAGACAGTCATCTATGAAGAAGAGTGGGGCTAAGAATCTCAAACCCATATTTTATGGTCCTTATAGGATCATGCATTCAGTAGGAGAGGTTTCTTACGAGCTAGAGCTTCCATAGGGGAGCAAGATTCATAACGTGTTCCATGTGTCTTGCCTAAAAACGACAGTGGGAAAATTCATTAGCACATCAGAGGAGCTTGCCCCATTGGATGAGGAGGGACAATTGGAGTTAGTTTTGGAGGAGGTTTTGGAGTTTCAGGAGTGGAAACTGAGGAGCGGGGTCATCAGAGAGTGTTTGATCAAATGGAGAGGGCTTCTAGTAGAGGAATCTACTTGGGAGAGCGAGCAAGTGTTGCAGCACCCTGGACTGGTATTGCTTGAGGAAAAGCAATTTCCGGAAGGGAGGACTGTAATGTCCCTTTCCAAATAGGAGCTTCAGAGAGGAGGCTTAATGGTCTAAACCACCCCGTTAGACTATAGCTAGGGCCAAAGAGGGGTAAACAGGGTTACTAGAGGTCACTCCAGTCACAGGTGTTATATTCGAAAAGTGACATTGAGCTAAAAAGGGTTAAAAGCGCTTTTAAGCCATTATGAGCTAAAAATAGAAGTCAACAGTGAAATAAGGTTTTAGCAGTGATTTAGGGTTTTGGAAGTCAACAATGAATTAGGGTTTCAGTATGATTTAGGGTTTTGGAAGGCAACAATGAATTAGGGTTTTAGCATGATTTAGGGTTTTGGAAAGCTATAAAGGAAGGGTCAGTGACCTAATTCATCATTATGTAGATTATGACTTGTCATTGAGGAGAAGAGGCGCATCTCAGGAGAGATAGTTCAGTGTATTCCAGGAGGAAGACACCAGTTGGCTGATTTCGGTGTTGAAAGACACACCCTAGTGCTCCCATATTCTGGGTATTATCTTTTAGTTTCTTGTTTGTATTCCGTCTAAGATCCTTTGTCTGTTGATCTAGTTGAGTATTGCCATTTTATTCAGCCACATTCAAACATTTTGTAATACAGAGAGATATCATAATACAAAATTTGCAGTCCTTTATCACGTTTATTATTTGTATGATCATTTATATGTTGTAAACCTTTGATCCTACACACATTAGCAGTGTTTCCTAGACTAGCCAAGTCAGGAACATTACAGTGTGGAACCCGTGAACCCTCTCCTTAGCGCCTTGAAATTTCAACACTGATGGCGCTAGCTCTCTACACTAGGCTCCCTGCTTGATTTGACCATGGACTATGACCGTGGAATAGCTTCATTCGCGAACCCGCGCTTCATAAATTTTGTGAGCGTCTTGCTCCTCTTTCCTGATTTCTGAATCGACCAATTCTTCGAGACCAGATCTACAGTTCACACCCCTCTTGCGATCAACAACTTTGTTCACTTTTTAGAACTCAGACTTCGCAAGTTCCTATCTTGGGTATTCTCCTTTTGAATTATCCTGAAATGTTTGGATCTTCTGCCACGTGCCCTTTGGATCCAACGATCCAGAATTACTTCATACTTTTCGACTTCGCGAAGACCTCTATCTGCTCCTGGAAGACCTTCTGAAGTTTCTTCTCCCGAACCTCTTAATCTTATGCCACCTGTCTCCTCCCCGACGATGGATGATTTCTCTATCTTTGGGACTTTGGAAAGATCTCAACTTCTTTACACACTTAGCACAAATTCCCCTTTCGAGACTTAGGTTGTTCTCAAAAATCCTTCTGCACTCCTTGCAGAGTTCTGGAAAGAATTCCTTCCGTGACTTTGCTCGGATTGAAAACCTTTGAGATTCATCGTTCCTTGATGAACTTTCTTGTGCCCTCCTGAAATCTTCTCGCTCTTCTCCCTCATCTTGTAAGATGGAATTACAGTTCCTGGATGCACTCATGGTGCTCAGATAAGCTTCTCGACGACTTCTCCCTTCGCCTTATAGAAAGGTTTAAGGAATCTCCTTTCCTTTTTCTATGCATTTCTTTCAAAGCCTTCCTTCACTAGAATGTTCAACAATTCTGGGGTTCTCCAACGCCTCTAACCATGTTTCTTCTGTGCATGCTCACACTAGATTGATGCCCTCTCGGAAGAGTGTTTTAGAGTGTTCAGTAACTCTGAGTTGTGCTTTCCCTCACACAATCTTTCTTTCCAAGGTACCGAACCAACTTGAAAATTTTCCCCGAGTCTGTGAATTAATCTAGTGTGCCCTCCTAGTAGTTTATCTTCTGACTCCACTGAGTTTAGACACACACTTCTTGCGTCATCTTACAGAGTTTCCACTTTGTGTCATGCACTCCTTGCACTTATCCTAGAGAACTAGACTTAACTCAACACACTCTCGGATAGAAAACTATATCTCTATCCCTGCAGACGATTCCTAACATTCATCTACAATTCAAATGCATGTAAAAGACATTCACAACTCTAAATCCATTACACAGAAATGTAAAACAGGAAAAACTGTCATTTTCTATTAATGGTGGAATGCCAAATTATAGTAGTGGAGTCTAAGCTACGACTGAGTCTCGGCTCTCTGTATATCTCTCCCTATCTCCTATTCATTTTCCTATGACCCAAATCATCTAACCTCTACTTAGCAACAATACATCAATTTATACAAGAGGGGCTCAATGAGCTTCCCTTGCAAGCTAAACTAGTGGTGTCAAATCACCATTCCTAATGCCTATCGAAAGGGAAAATTACAATGATGGAAATCTTCTCCAGATCAGATGTATATCCTTCTTGTTGTCAGCCTATTAATGGTGACCTTGTCTCCAACTTGTAAGAAGGCATATCGTTCTCTTCCAACTTGTCCTTATTAATTTCCTGGATCTCACCTTGGATTCTTGAGGCAAAATAAGAGGGCAGCGCCTCTCCTTCCTTGAATGCACACCATGCTTGAAATATGACTAGCACGTGATGAGGTGGAAAAATTCTCCTACATCATACTCCATGGCTATGAAAATCATGAGCTCCTGCTCATGAGATTTCTAGCATGTCTGAAATCCACCTGGATCCCAAACTTTCTCTTGGATTTGTCTCTTGGCTCCTCTGTTTCGCTGCTCCTTCTCATGTATCTTCCTTGCTGCTCATGGAGGTTTCTCTCTGTCCATATTCCTCGTGCTGACTGCTTCTTTCACTAACCTCGACAACAACTTCCCGATCTCCTCAATCACCTTGTCCAGCTGCTCCCCTGGCTGGATCTTCTGTTGTAGACTAGCTTGCTGCACTTCTTCCTTGTCAATGGGTAAGTCACACTGACTTCCAAAGACATATTATTCGCTTGTGGCCTTATATTGCCACTCTATGACAGTCTTCCCCCTTCTAGACTTCTCATCACCGAGTTGTGCTTAGCCTCCTCTCCTGACAGATCGACTCTTGTCAGTTCTTCGATTGGTTGTATTCCAGATTCCACCAGCTGCAACTCGTGTTGGTGTATCTCCTCTGGCATGGCTATCTCCCTGCAACCACCTTCTAGTTCTGGATTTCCCAACCAATCCTCTAGTGCCCTTAACTCCAATTACCACTAAGCAAGTAACTCAAATGGGCGTTCTCCTTCTGTTGGGACAGACGTCAATATATGTTCCTCTTCTTCCAGGATAGTCCCATCTTGTTGTCTTCCTTTTCCATATGCAACATCTACGCTAGCCTCTCCTTGACCACTTGGTAGGATTATCTCGACTCCTCTGATGATCAGAACAGTCCCCTGATCCTCCTTCTCTATGACATAATTTTTTAACTTCTCATCGTATTCATTCACACGACTCACAATCCCACATGATTCTTCATCTGAACGAGGTCTCTCTTATGCCTCCTCTTCACCTATCAATGAACTCTCAACTGAGCTCATCTCTCCTCCCTTGCCCACCTGGCAATCTAGGATGTTTCCTCTGCTCACCTGGCAGTCTATGAGATCCACCGATCCCTTCTCATTTCCCACCTAGCAACCTATAAGACCCTTTCGAGATCTCTTTCCCTTATGAATGAGGTTTTCAGCATGCCTCAACCACCTCTTTAACCTATGTTGCTGCACTCTAGCCAACAACTTCTAAACATGACACTTATCTATTCTCCTCAAAGGCCATTCATACCTCTAGTGCACCTTTTCCTCCTGCTACATATTTAATGCTAGCATCTCCATCTGGACTTTGATTTCTCCAAGCTCCTTGTCTATCTTTGCTTTTCTCTTCCACGGGCAGAATTCCCCCTGACCGTGCCCATAGCTTCCAATAGCCATCTTGATTCACCTATATCCCACCTGGTTTTTTACCATCTATCACACACCTTGAAACAACCTCAACAAATCATCACATTCTATCCCATTTTCCTACGATATGTAGACAAAACAAGCTCTAATACAACTTTTGGTATCAGAGTATATCTCTATCTCCTTCTCTCTGCTTGAGAGAAATTAAGCTCTGATACCACTTGACGACAACCTCCCCCTCTTCTCCTTTGAGGTTTCCTAACCTCCTGGTCTCAGATCATTTTGATAATACTAAGTCGGAGCAACTCTTTAGATTCCTCCTTGGAACTCGAAAATCCTCTATCACAGGTCCTTCCTTTTCCTGGCGCAGGTTGTGTGTCACCCACGGACCCTCTTCTTAGTGCCTTCAAAGTTAAACGTCGATGGAGATACCTCTCTATGCTAGGCTCCCTCCTTGATGTGACCACGGACTATGACAGTGAGCCAGCTCCCTTCGCGACCCCGTGCTTTAGAACTTTCGCGAGTGGCTTTCTACTCTTTCCCGATTTCTGAATCGGTGAATTCTTCGGGACCAGATCTACGATTCATGTCCCTCTCGCGATAAACGACTATGTTCACTTTTTCGAACTCAAAATTTGCATGTTCATGTCTTGGGTATTCTCCTTTTGACTTATGCCAAACTGCGTGGATCTTCTGCCACATGCCCTCTGGATCCAACAGTCCATAATTACTTCACACTTTTCGACTTTGCGAAGACCTCAATCTACTCCTGGAAGACCTTCCGAAGTTTCTTCTGTCAAAACTCTTAATCTTCTACCACCTGTCTCCTCCCTAACAATGGATGATTTCTCTGTATTTGGGACTTTGGAAAGTCCTCAAATTCTTTGCACACTTAGTGCAAATTCCCCTTTCGAGACTTAGGTTATTCTTGATATTCCTTCTACACTCCTTGCAGAGTTCTGCACAGACTTCCTTCTATGACTTTGCTCGACTTGAAAACATTCGAGATTTACTGTTCCTCGGTGAACTTTCTCGTGCCCTCCTAGAAACTTCTCTTTCCTCTCCCTAAGCTTGTAATATGGACTTACATTTCGTAGGTGCACTCCTTGCAATCGGATAAGCTTCTCAACAACTTCTCCCTTCATCTTATGGAAAGTTTTAAGGCATCTCCTTTCCTTTGTCGACGAAGTGCTTACAAATCCTTCCTTCACTAGAATGTTCAAAAATTTTGGGTTTCTCCAATGCCTCCAACCATGTTGCTTCTTTTCATGCTCACACTAGCTCGATGCCCTCCTAGCAGAGTGTTTCAGAGTGTTCAGTAACTCTGAGTTGTGCTTTCCATCACATAGTATTTCTTTCCAAGGTACCTAACCACCTTGAAATTTCTCCCTGAGTCTGAGAATTAATATAGTATGACCTCCTGAAATTTTCTCTTCTGACTCCACTGAGTTCAGACACACACTCCTTACGTCATCTTACATAGTTTCCACTCTTTGTCGTGCACTCCTTTCACTTATCCTAGAGAACTATACTTAACTCAACACACTCTCAGATAGAAAACTATATCTCTATCCTTGCAGACGATTCGTAACATTCATCTATAACTAAAATGCATGTAAAATACCTTCACAACTCAGAATCCATTACATAGAAATGTAAAATAGGAAAAACTATCATTTTATCTTAATGGTGGAATGCCAAATTGCAGTAGTGGAGTCTGAGCTACGACTGAGTCTCGACTCTCGGTATCTCTCTCCCTATATCCTATGCATTTTCCTATGGCCCAACTCATCTAACCTCTACTTAGAAACAATACATCAATTTATACAAGAGGAGCTCAATGAGCTTCCCTCGCAAGCTAAACTAGTGGTGTCAAATCATCATTCCTAATGCTTATCGAAAGGGAAAATTAAAATGATGGAAATTTGCTCCAAATCAGATGCATATTGTTCTTGCCATTAGCCTATTAATGGTGACCTTATCTCTAGCTTGTGCGAAGGAATATCTTGGTCTTCCAACTTGTCCTTATTAAATTCCTGGATCTCGCCTTGGATTCTCGAGTAAAAATGAGAAGACGACGCCTCTCCTTCCTTGAATGTGAACCATGTGTGAAATCCAACTAGCGTGTGATGAGTTGGAGCGATTCTCCTGCATCATACTCCATGTCTACAAAAATCATGAGCTCCTTCTCATGAGATTTCCAGCATGGCTGAAATCCACCTGTATCCCAAAATATCTCTTGGAGTTGTCTCTTGTCTCCTATGTTTCGCTTCTCCTGCTCCTACAAAATCATCAGTGCTTGTGTAGGTTCCTCTCTGTCCGACTTCCTCATGTTGACTGCTTCTGTTGCTAACCTTGAAAATAGCTTCCTGGTCCCCTCAATAAGCTCATCCAGTTTCTCCCATGGTTGGCTCTTCTGTTGCAGACTAGCTTGCTGCACTTCTTCCTTGTCAATGGGTAAGTCACACTGACTTCCCAAGACATTTTCTTCATTTGTGGCCTTAGATTTACACTCTAGTGCAGTCTTCCATCTTCCATAATTCTCATGACCGAGTTGTTTCTCAGCCTTCTCTCTTGAGAGATTGGCTTTGGTTGGTTCTTTGGCTAGTTCTGTTCCAGCTTCCACCAACTACAATTCGTGCGTATCTCCTCCAGCATGGCTATCTCCCTACAACCACCTTCTAGTTCTATATTTCCCAACCAATCCTCTAGTTCCCTTAACTCCAATTCCCACTGAGCGAGTAACTCAATTGGGTGTTCTCCTTCTATTGGGACAGACATCAATATATATTCCTCTTCTTCCATGACATTCCCATCTTGTTGTCTTCCCATCACATCTGCAACATTTGTGCTAGACTCTCCTCAGCCACTTGGTAGGAATATCTCGACTCCTCCAATGATTAGAATAGTCCCCTTATCCTCCTTCTCTATGACATAAGTTTTTAACTTCTCATCGTCTTCATTCACATGACTCACAGTCTTACGTGAATCTTCATCTGAGAGAGTTCTCTCTTCTACCTCCTCTTCACCTATCAATGAACTCTTAGTTGATCTCATCTCTCCTCTCTTGACCACCTGGAAATTTGGGATGTCTCCTTTGCCCACTTGGTAGTCTATGAGATCCATCAATCCCTTCTCATTGCCCACCTGGCAACCTATAAGACCCTTTCTAGATATCTTTCCCTTATGAATTATTTTTTAAGCATGTCTCAGCCATGTCTTTAACCTCTGTTGCTGCCCTCTGGCCAAAAACTTCTGAACATGCCACTTAGTTGTTCTCCTCAAAGGCCATTCATACCTCCAGTGCATCTTTGCCTCCTTCTGCATCTTGAATGCTAGTGTCTCGATTTGGACATTGATTTCTCTGAGCTCCTTATCTATCTTCACTTTTCTCTTCCACGTGCATACCTCCCCCTGACCATGACCATAGCTTCCAAAGACCATATCACTTCACCTACAACCCACCTGGTTGTTTAACATTTATCACACACCTTGCAACAGCCTTAATAGAGCATCAAACTCTGTCCCATTTTCCTACGATCCGTAGACAAAACAAGATCTGATACCACTTCTGGTATCAAAGTATCTCTCTTATATCCTTCTTTCCACTTGAGAGAAATTAAGCTCTGGTACCACTTGACAACAACCTCCCCTTCTTCTCCTTCGGGGATGTCTAAGATCCTGGTCTTGGATCATTTTGATAATATTGATTCAGAGCGAATCCTTAGATTCCTCCCTGGAACCTGAAAATCCTCTATCACATATCCTTCCTTTTTCTGGCGTAGGTTGTGTGGCACCCACGAACCCTCTCCTTAGCACCTTCAAAGTTCAACGCTGATGGAACTAGCTCTCTATGCTAGGCTCCCTCCTTCCTATGACCACATACTATGACTATGGGCTAGCTCCCTTTGCTACTCCACACTTCGAAAATTTCGCGAGCGAATTTCTCCTCTTTCCCGATTTCTAAACCGATGAATTCTATGGGAGCAGATCCACGGTTCACATCCCTCTCACGATCAACGACTGTGATCACTTTCATGAACTCAGACTTCATGAGTTCCTATTTTGGGTATTATCCCTTTTACTTATCCTGAACTGCGTGGATCTTCTTCCACATGCCCTCTAGATCCAACAGTCTAGAATTACTTTGCACTTTTCAACTTCGCGAGGACCTATATCTGCTCTTGGCAGACCTTCCGAAGTTCCTTCTCTTGAACCTCTTAATATTCTGCCACCTGTCTCCTCCCTGATGATGGGTGATTTCTCTATCTTCGGGACTTTGGAAAGTCCTCGACTTCTTCTCACACTTAACACAAATTCCCCTTTTGAGACTTAGGTTGTTCTCGAAACTCCTTCTGCACTCCTTGCAGAGTTCTGCACAGACTTCCTTCTATGACTTTGCTCGGCTTGAAAACCTTTGAGATTCACCGTTCCTCAGTGAAATTTCGCATGCCCTCCTGGCAACTTCTCACTCTTCTTCTTGAGCTTGTAATATGAACTTACAGTTCATGGGCGCATTCCTTGTGCTCGGCTAAGCTTCTCGACATCTTCTCCCTTCACCTTATGGAAAGGTTTAAGGCATCGCCTTTCCTTTGTCGACACACTTCTTGTAAAGCCTTCCTTCACTAGAATGTTTAGAAATTTCATGGTTCTCCAATGACTCCAACCATGTTTCTTTTGTGCATGCTCACACTAACTCGATGTCCTCCTGGAAGAGTGTTTCAAAGTGTTCACTAACTCTGAGCTATGCTTTCCCTCACACAGTCTTTCTTTCCAAGGTACCTAACCACCTTGAAATTTCTCCCTCAGTCTGTGAATTAATATGGTATTCCCTCTTGGAAGTTTCTCTTCTGACTCCACTAAGTTCAGACATGCACTCCTTGCGTCAGCTTACAGAGTTTCCACTCTCTGTCATGCACTCCTTACACTTAACCTAGAGAACCATACTTAACTCAACACACTCTCGGATATAAAACTATATCTCTATCCCTGCAGATGATTCCTAACATTCATCTACAATTAAAATTCATGTAAAGGACATTCACAACTCAGAATCCATTACAAAGAAATGTAAAACAAGAAAAATTGTCATTTTCTATTAATGGTGGAATGCCAAATTACAGTAGTGGAGTCTGGGCTACGAATGAGTCTCAGCTCTCTGTATCTCTCTCCCTATCTCCTATGCATTTACCTACGACCCAAATCATCTAACCTCTACTTAGAAACAATACATCAATTTAGACAAGAGGGGCTCAATGAGCTTCCCTCGCAAACTAAACTAGTGGTGTCAAATTACCATTCCTAATGCCTATCGAAAGGGAAAATTACAATGATGGAAATCTGCTCCAAATCAGATGTAAATCCTTCTTGCCGATAGCCTATTAATGGAGACCTTATCTCCAGCTTGTGTGAAGGAATATCTTGTTCTTCCATCTTGTCATTATTAAATGCCCAGATCTCACCTTGGATTCTCGAGGCAAAATGAGAGGGCGACGCTTCTCCTTCCTTGAATGTGCACCATGCATAAAATATGACAAGCGCGTGCTAAGGTGGAGAGATGCTCTTACACCATCTTGTAGGCCCAATTTCAACTCATGTAGCTTGAGTTGCGATTGTTTGAACATTACATAGCCCATTCTTCAATTACATTCAGGCATCTTCAGTTTTCTGCATTTTTTTACTATTTCCACCCTCAATCTGTCAATATTTGTTGTGCCATCATGTTCTTCTCTGTTCTAGATAATCCTTCCGTCGTTTTCTTGCAGGTTCAATTTTGACTCCTGTAGCTTGAGTTGTGACTATTTTAACATTACATAGCCCATTATTTAATTAAATTTAGGAATCTTCTATGTTCCACGTTTTCTGATAATTTATGCCCTCAATCTATCAATATTTTGTGTTCCATCCCATTCTTATCTCTTCTATATTTTCAACAAGCTATCCTGGGTTTGATTTCATTGCTTGTAGCTCCAAATATGGTCGCTTGAAGTCTGCATAGTCAATTTCCCCCCAAATTCGTGGCCTGATGTTTTCCTTGTTTTTTGGAATTTTTCGTTACTATTTTGGCTTTAAGTCCTCTTGAACCGCATTCTTTGGTTCTATACCTTTCCAACAAGGTATATTTGGCTCGATTCTGACACCTGCATCCCAAGATATGCCCATTTGAAAAATGATGCTCACCAACCCTTGATCTGTCTGTGGGTGAATATGGGTTATTGATCTTTAACGTAAAAATAAAAATCCCGCATGCATAAGGCAATCCAAAAATGAATGGTTAATATAGATTTATCCCCCTTATCTAATTTGTATAAGAACCTAGGGAAGGCATAGGACCTAGTGTTTGTAATGTAATGTAGGGTTTGTAATAAAATCAAATATTAATCCCACCACCCACGTGAAATTAGAATAGAATAATAAAAAAACCAAAATATTAAATAGCCTAACGTTCATGAAAAAATATTAAACTAATGCTCCTCCCAATCCCATCGGGGTCCAATGGTTGGAAGGTCAACCTAAGTGTGAAAATGTAGAGTTTGATGGTAGCCCACTCCAATGGGTTAAAACCTCTCTGATGGTGAATAAAACATTAAAATAATCCCCCTCTCGATGGTACATAAAAATATTAAATAATACAACCTCTGACGAGTGCACGCTTCCCAAAAATAATAATAATTCCAATGGTTTCCATGCATTCCAAAATAAAGTAATGCACTTTTCGATGGGTGCACGCTATCCAAAAAATATATTAAAATAATGGTAATTCCGATAGCTCCCATGGCATAAAAATAATATTAAAATAATGTCTAGTCTCGAAGTTCGACGGTCATAACGGTAAGTGGAAGAGGTGACTCCACTCTTCGATGAGTAACCACTCTGATGGCCTATCAGAGTGATTCCACTTTGATGGTAACTCGACACACCATACTCTAGAATAATAATATTAAAATAATACAACTTCCCATGAGTTAATTCCCCAAAACATATATTAAAATAATCCACGTTCCTAGGTGCACATTCTCCAAAAATATATATATTAAAATAGTCCACGTGCATGTTCTCCAAAAAATATATTAAATTAATCCATGTTTTGATGGCTTCCCATCAGAGTCCAATGGTTGGGGAGGTCAAGCTAAGGACTGTAGCTTACTCTGATGGCTTAGCATAGGAGCCTGATGGTCGGAGAGGGAAAGTTAGGGAGTGCAGCTCACTTTAATGGCTAGTGATTCTGATGGTGGTGCACACAAAAACAGTATGATGCATGTGGAACATGAAGTTTCCAAAGTTTAATATGGTATAATCCTTTGGGACTTCCCCATGAGCTAGGTTTATCAATAAAATATTCACATAGTTCTTAAAGGTATTCGGGAGGAGGGGATTCCATGAAGATAGGAGGTGTGTCTTAATAGTAATTTTCAATATAATTTATCGTGAAGTGGATATGTAGACCAATGGGGAGAAACCTAGAGATAAGTCTGATAAAATATTACGTTGAATTTTATTGAGTGAGGGAAAACAATGAAATATTTAAATTAAAAACAAAATTAAATGATAAAAAAAAATGAACATGTACAACCTATGACTTCAGGGTTGAAAGAAAATAAAAATTAAGATGACAATTAAAATGAAAAAGAAATAAAAGAAATGAATATATAAAAAATATGAAAAGTCAATTTTTTTTTGGCCCATGTAAAAATATTTTAGAGAGAACTTGGTTTTCCCCATGTAAAAATAAATATCCAATGTAACTTTAGAGAAAAACCACAGGGAATAAAAAACCATGGGAAATTACCATGTGCAATCAAACCATGGGGTTTTGCAAAACCAAGGGTAAAATGGAAATAAATAATTATAAAAATAAAAATAAATAAATAAATAAAATAATATATATATATATATATATATATATATATATATATAATATATACAAAAGTATAAATGTAAATTAGGAAATTTGGACAAGTTACATGCGAGTCAGGGTTCCATGCCTATCATGGCTCCACACTAGTCAGAGTTCCACACCTAGGAACCCATAAAATAGGAGACAGATACAACATGCAGATTTCAAGTAACCAGGTATCAAGGCAGGTTGTTGGGTCATATGGTGATCAAGAACACTAAGATTCAGATGCGACAAATGAAAAGTGACCAAGGGGAAGAAGATGACATTTCATGTGAAAAATCAATGTCACAAATAGAGAGGAATGGTAAAAGGAGATTGATGCCAACCATACACATGGCATAGGTAAATATAGTCAAGATGAACATCTCGAAGGGAAGACTTTCTAAGATCACAAATATAGGGAATACGATTATCATGAAAAAATTTCTTATGTCAGGACATAATTCATGATACCAATTGTGACAAATAGCGAGCAAACATTGGGCGATGACATGACAAGGACCTACAACCAAGAATCTAAATGGGATTTTGGCTTGATTTTTGGCGAGAGGGAAGTATGAAAAGGAGCCCAATAGAGATCAATCTAAAGAGGCTTGGGGACAAGCCTATGAGAAAGGTGTATCTAATAGTATTGGGAGCTTTGAAGCTCAAGGAAAATGTAAGCCAACGTAATTTCCTTCCCGATAAGGGGAAGCATGGTAAGGATCAAGGTCAAGGTTCTGAATAAGGGTCAAGGGATTCCCCAACATACATCTCAAGGTTGGAGTGGTCACGTAGATGAAATGGCTATGGAAACCTACTCCTGCAAAACAGACAAATGGGATCAGTCATGAAATTAAAATGATACTTACCAATACGCTATAAATATGGTATTCCATGCCTTCAAGAAAAGTTATAAAAGATAATCATGGGTGGTTGTAGATAAGTGACCTAAAAATTGAATGTTTCAAGTCTCAAAATCAAATGAAGAATTAGTGATATTGTGATTCATACTTAGAGTTCGAAACAATAGAGTAGGATCTGTATGCGAAAGCATAAAGATGAAAACATGAAGTACAACATGCAAGCAGGAAGATGCATAATTCGAATTATCCATTCAGAAAATCTTCAACAACACATGCATTCAAGACAACCATCAATCAAGATAAAACCCCCAACTCCATCAAGGTAGATAAAGAGTTAGCATTAGGTTCAAGCAGTAGAAGATTAGGCATTAGCAGATGAAATTTTATTAGGGGCCCATTTCCTTTCATTTTTACAAGAAAAAATAAAAGGAGGCTTGGTGTGGCCTCAACAAATGACGACACACTGGAAGAACCAGTTATCTTTTTCATTAGAAGTCTAGGGCCTTTACTTCATATATGAATTTTAAATATAATCTCAACAAACCTGCAAACAATTTTACAATAATCATGGATACCATAGTAATTCCAAATTTCTAAAAGCTATAACCCAATATTTCTAGTACTTGTAATCTAACAAATCCTTTTCAAAGAGCCAATTAGTGAGGTAAATTATTTTACTAGCTAAACACTTCTTATTGGCTTTGGTTTAACCATGGGTTTTCACTTTTATAGAAAAAAAAAATCTACATAAGTGTGTTCATGATATCTCTTTTTCCGACATTGCTTCGCTTCCAACGAGCGTCCATAGCCCCGACTAAGTTTCCTCGATACTATACAAGCATAACCTCACTACTAGCAGACATCCATAGCTCCAACGAGTTTACTTATTCTACCCACACTATTTTTTTAAGCTAAAAAGAGTCTTTATATTTCTATATATGGACAATAAAAGTACATCCACACCAGTGAGGTTATTCCTTAACGAAAACTAGATCCCTCATCAGTGTATATCTATGTTCAGAAAAGCATACAAAGAGATTCCTAATCAAAAGCTGCTAGATCAGAAACCAACCTCCTCACTATTTACATCTGAGAGGGTATAAAGGATTACTAAGTTTAAATATCAAAAAAAAAAAAATATCCCCTTGATCATAATTAAAAGGAAAGGCACTATCATATCTAACCATGTAATATCAGTCAAAAACAAAACTACCAGGGTCTTTCTAAAATAAAAATTTCAGGCAAGCAAACACAAGTTGAGAGTGAGGATTAGAACTCAAAGAGTTGGTTGTTGGTCTTCTCCAGGTAATTGAGAGGTCCATTTCTCTTATCTGCCTTGCCAACCACAACATTGGTCTCGTCCTCGTCCTTGATATGAATGGGAAGGCACATGGTCCTGGAAAATTTGGGTGGTTTCCCAAGCTTTGGGCCTCCTATATCACCTAGAATTTGATTCCAAACTGCGAACGAAAAAATAGTTCAAAATTTATGTCTAGGATTTCAATGGCCTGTAGAGATTTTTCGTTATCTCTTTTAGCCTTAGCCACAACCTGGGAAACCATGGATTTCACCACCCAATACATTTCAAGTAGTTGGAAATACTTGGTTTCCTTGGTGCAAGTATACTTAGGGTCATCAACCCAATATTTGAATTCCCTCTCTTTATCTACATCAGAGGTTGAGTGGCATTGTCGCCTCACTACCTCCTCAATTTATACTATGAATAAGTTTTCCTTCTATGTGCTTAGGTGCAAGAAGTGTGAACCTTCCATCCATGTTGCTCGAGCCGCCCTTGTTCGATTTTTTGTTCCTTTTGAAGAAGAGGGATCTTCTTGCTTTCCTTTCTGATTTGTTCCCTTTCTGGCCATTTTGTTATTAACCCACTCGATTTTTGAGGTTGCTCCAATTATCCATATTTCAACTATATTGAATATTGGAGCTTGTATCCTCCTATCCTCGAATCCAGTTCCCTCGATTTTCTCGGTCACCTCCTAAGCTTGGTAGTAGAAAACTCCATGAAGTATTCGTGACATTCTTACTCCAGCACTGCCACTTCCACTTCTTTGAACCAAAATTATTCCTATTCTTAGGGCATCGAAACTTTACGAATTTATTTATCACTATGAAACGCTCACATAAAGAAACATTCTAAAAGTGACACTATCTTTCCATCTTAGCCAGGGATCATTTCAATATTTCTACAATATGATTCACCCAGGGGGAAGCTGTACCTTTAATACTTCCACATTGATTCTCATAATTACCTTTAAGTCCTTAGATCAGTTTCCCACCCTCAATCTATGATTTACGCGTACTCCCATTATTTATTCTCTCCTAACTATGATGACGGTTCTCTGCCTAGAGCTACATTGAGAAGCCCCGTCCCTTCTAGTAGTCTGTTAGTGTACTCATACAATCAGTACATGAGGTTTGTTTTTTCGACATGATCATCAACCCCTTCCTTGTAATGATCCCTCTCCTCGTTCCAAGTACCTTCTACATCATGTTCACCATATATTTCCCTTGTCTCATCAGGTGTCCGAGGAGTTTGCTCTGTTTTTCCATCTAGGTCATTGTTGTTCATTCTAGTGCATGTTGTCACATTGTGTTTCTCCGACTCGAATGTTGTTTCCTCATCCTTATCATTTCTCATTGCGTGTCTCCTGCCATGTAATTTAATGAGTGGGGTCCCCCAAATTACACCTCAATGATTGAGTCCTCTGTTGGATTCCTAGGTTGGCCAAGTAGTATGCCACTGAATTTGCACTTCTTCTCACCTGGGCTGGGATAATCCTCTAAAATTGTTGAATTAGATTAGCAGTCTGAGTCCAACTATGATATAGTATCCAATTTTTGGTAATTTTTTATGGATTGGATCCCTCCCTCAGACATTTTAGGGTTGTTATGATAAGGAGTGAGATGCCTTCCACAATCATACATGTTTTTCCCTTTTTTTGGTCATGTTGAGACCTATGATGAGACCTTCCAACTCCGCACCATTATTGGAATTATAACCCAATTTACTAGAGAACATTGCCAAAATTGTCCCTTCAGAATCTCTCAGAAGCCCTCCCGCTCTAGATTTCCCAGGGTTATCCTTTGACGTGCCATCAAAATTTAGATTTATAATTCCTTTTTCTAGTGGCTGCGAGGCTTGGTTAGTATTTTCTCTTTTGCAAGGAGGAGCTTTGTTTTCTTTTTGGAAATCCAGTTCTAGTTTTCACTTTCTGAAAAATGTATCCTTCATCCATAGGAAGAATTCGGTCTTCCACCGACCAGGTACATGAAGCTATAGATTCTTTCACATTTTCTTTAATTTGGCTCCACATAAACTGGGTTGATAGAGAGTTTTGTTTGAATATTCTTTTGTTTCTTTCTTTCCAAAGGTTCCACATCACTTTCCCTCGGAATATTTCCCACTTTTTGTTTAGTATGGGGTTTTGTTGGCATAGGGGCAGACCCAGGGTTCAATGCTTAACAACGCACCAACAAAACCTCAACTACCAGCCCTTTCGGAAACACCTTTGAAGCAGGCAAAGTCTCAACCAAAGTTGAAGTAGGGGGGGTTATAGGACATAGGTGTTTATAACTAGGCGGGGACATGATTATGTGATAAGATCACTTCGCAGAGTATTATGTTAATGCTTAGGAAGTGAAAATGCATTAGTTTATTAACCTCATTAACACTGCATAGCATAATCAAAGACCGATAAGCACAGTAACAACAAGTGATTATGCACCCTGAGCACTTATCACTGCAAGTTGATTCTAGCATTCATTTACCCTTTAACATAAGTAAAGTACTTAAGAAACAAAATATATAATCACTACACATCATAATCAAAGCACTAAGCAAATGCATAACAAAAATGACACTTCACAAAGAAAACCACGAGACACCAGATATACGTGGTTCACCCCAGGGTGGGGCTACGTCCACAAACTGCTTCGTCTCTTTATTATTCACCAAAATATTGCATCCATTCACTCCTGTGCACTAAGCCACAGATTCTAACTTGGCACAAGATAGGAGATCTATGCACTAAGCACTAGATCCCCCTTCTTTACCTCCCAAAATTAGGTCAAATGCATATAGCCAAAATCTCTTATCATGGCACTTAGCACCTCCTCCACATTGAGCATCACAAGGACTAAGAACAACCTACAAAATCACAGTCAAGCACAAATCCTCAACCAAATTCATTCCTTTGACAAAGAACTACTTACATCTACAATACATTCCTCTTTATTTATACTTTACAAAATCTTACAATAAGGCCTAAACATGGGGAAAACCCATGGGTCAACCTCCCATAAACCCATTAAAAATCCTATAGGACCCCTTATTGGGTCCACATAGGTGATATCCATGATCTTAGCTCCGACTGGGCGCTCCTACTTCAACCAACGTGTCGAAGTCCAAAAGTGGGCCAAAACCTCCAAAACTGACCAAAGTTTCCCCAAAACTTGGTCGAGGGCCAACATGCCCCCTACACTCACTTGTGACTTGTCCCAAGTCACTAAGGTCTAGACAATGCTGCTTCAAAATCCCTGAGATTAACTCAAGAAGCCTTGAATTTTTGCCTCGCCTGAGCCTCTTAAACTTTTTTCTCTGTAATAGGCCCTTCCAGGCACTATTCTACTGCTAGAACTACTTGATCTAACTGTGAACCCTGGCCATTGATCTCCTCAAACACCTTGCAAGCTTATTCCTGCACAGGTTGTAACTTCTGTGTTACTTCCATCACCTTACCTTGGAGGGCAGTGATCCATTGTTGTATTGTGAGCTACTCTTGGGATTTATTCATCCTTTCCACTGTTGTGAGCAACGTCATTTGTGTCTGCAATGAAAATTATTGTTGTTGCGCATCCTATAACTGAGCCTTTAGATTATTTAACTCTGGATCCTCAACAAGACATTCATATGTCTATGTGCTTCTGTCACTCAACTGTTTACATGCCAAGGTGAGGAATTTTATACTTGATACTGTGTTTTTGGTAGACTCCTCCCTCTGGTCACGCACCTCCTGCGGGGTGCTCGACACTGTTCAAGCCTCCATATCAGCTATCCTAACTTGAAACTGTTGGAGGGTCTCTGCGAGATTTTCTACTTGAGCTTCAATAGGCTCTTTCTCCTCTTGTACCAATCCTGGTACAAAGAGACACGATTTTATTACTACTTCTTTGACCACAACCTGCTCTGTGAGAAGATGCTCTTTTTCCTTCTGTAGCTGGGCTTCGCCAGATTTCTTTTCTTTCTGAAGATTCACCTGAAGATCTTCTTTCTCTCTTTCATAGGAAGCTACACTATCCTACACTACTCATAACTGTACTAAGACTTCTTATTTATCTTTTTTAAAGTCTTATGTAGCCTTCTCCTTCTCTTCCTAATCTCTCTAGAACCGAGGTTCTCTTGCATCAACAAACCTTCTTAGCTGGGATTCTCTTTCAGTGGTCATTTCTATTTGTTCCCTTCGGTATGCCTTCAAACCTACCTCCAATACTTCGACCTATCCTGGAGGTATTCCTTTAAGGTTAACCTAAACATCCAATTTGGGGCTATCTTGTAGTGTTGTGGGGGTGGGAAACTTGATGTTATACTGGGGGAGGGTGATCCAAATCCCTAGTTCACCCTACAGAGTTGGTTCATCCTCCAATTCTGTAGTCTTCGATAAGGAAGGTACAGATGGTGCAGTAGGCACTGCGCGGACCAAGCGAACAACTTGTTTCACTTCCTTCAACTCCCTCTCAATCCTTTCATAAAAATCCACATTTTTCTCTTCGTATCTCTACAACATGTCTTCAGAGGCATCCTCCATAGCTCCTTGGACCAGACTAATGTCGTTTCCAGTGAGAGTGGATTCCAATTGTGGCTTACTGGTGCACATTTTCTTACTAGTGTCACTATCCCAATAGGGGGATCTTTAGGTGGTGGGGTGCTAGCTCCTGGGACTGGCGATGGGGGGAGATCAACTATAGCTTCACCTCCTCCTTTCTCTTTTTCCCCTTCATATCCTCCTCCCTGTCCTTCTGCTTCGTCTTCTCCTCCTCCTGGTGAGCTAGACCCACTATCTCCAATGGTTTTATCTTCTTCCTCTTCGTCACTCTCTATGTCCTAGACTTCAACCTGATTTTTTTGTTCCCTCTGCTTCTTCATCCCACTGGAATGTATGACATGTTCAACTTGCGTAACCATCGAGATTCCTATATTATCATTTTCAGATAAATCTGCATCGCCGAAAGGTACAAGAAGTTATTTTGTCCATTCCCTTATAATCTGTTCCATATCTTCATCTATGAGCTTATAGTGTGACTGCAATATTTCTTGATGCTCATCTCTTCATGCAGTGATGTAAATGAAGTGGGGATCAACATGGAAATTTTCTATGGTTCAATACTAATTCAGGGTATGTGGTGTCATATGAGGGAATGCTTCAATGGAGACTTTCAATTGCTAATAATATATGTGAAACACAGAATTAGACTTCCATTGCTTCATCATGTCATTGGTATACCACAAGATGGAAAAATGAGTGTCCAGGGGCTCCATAGGTTCAATCTCTAGGAAAGTAGCTCCCTCGAGCATCTGCCAAGCCACAAATGCAATCAGGATGATCAACCAACTATAGTGAAACTCATATCCTAAGTCCTGGGCTTTGCGACAATATTTTTCTAACTCGTTGACAAGGTAGTTCGTCATGTTCATCTGTAGGCCCTCCACACACTTTCCTATGAGGTCCACCACGAACCTGGTGACTTGTGTGGGGTATTTCTTCCTCACTAGCTTTCCATCTAAGAGTTGACAAGAAATGTGCACTGTGCCATCCTGTATGGAGGCTACCTTGTAACCTCGCTTCCCCTTTTCTACCTCTCCATAGGCTTCTTTGATACGTTGTGCTAAAGAATGGTCTAAGGTCTTCCCTGGGTAGAACTACTATGGGTCATGACCCTTCAAAATTAAACCTATGATCCAGTGGATCAACATCGGATCCATAATAATTCTTCTGTCAAGCCATAAATATCCACCATGATAGCACGACAGAAGGAGTTTAAGGCAAGTGTTAATCTCCTAGTGGCGGCCAAAATGTAGAATATTCATTACATTTAATATGGTTGACTATGCCAACCCCTTGATCCATGGTCGTTGGATGAGGCAAGGTTTCTTTCCAGTTGTCTTCATTAAGAAATGGTGAGGAGCTAGCGTGTCATAATTCTTCTGGTCTCCTAATTTGAAGTCACTGTGCTTCAACAACGATATTTTCCCTAACTGACTCCCTACTATGTGAATTCATTTTAGAATGTACACAGTAAACACAAAGTACTTGAAATCATGGGGGATACTGTTGTGGTTAACAATGTCGATCAAAGGTGGAATATACTCAGCCATGATTGATAGGATCTGCTTTTCATTAGCCAGATCACTGCGGTGCTTGCCTATTTGTTTAGTTACAGGGTTGATGCGGGTGGAATGACATATAGTCAAAGGGGAATCCTACAGTCCCCTAGTAAAAGACACTTTAATACCTTCAGATACAGGTCTGTTGACCATGAGTTTCCTAAGAACTTCCTCGATATAATTCTCAAGGTTGTTGGGTTCGCCCGACATTCTAGATTTTAACAGACAATGGATAGACAAATAGACATGCAGGGTATACTTTTAGATAATGATAGACAACATAGTTTGACACTTGGACAGTTCTCGACTTAGATCAGTCAGTCACAAGTAGAAAAAAGTGGTCCTAGTGCCACGATCGATGAGTTAAATAAACAGGGTGGTGTGATGGATCTTCCAATGGACATGAACTAGATTTAAATGCTTCAATTAATGTAAATCTAGTTGTTATGGCGCGGTCTCAATGTCCAAAAGAAGTCTATCAACTCATAAATGTGTTTCCTAACCGTTTTGGAGTGTCATTCTAATGGTTAGGGTGCCTCCAATGGTTATATAACTTTTCCAGGGTGAATTCCAAATCTGCGTAGACCTGTTGTTCCAGTGAGGTTCAAACCCTGAGAACCTGCCTCCTGTGAGGTTCTGGTCTACAAAGTCTTCCATATGGTTTCCTTAAATTCTTGTAGCTTTTCCAACTTAGCCTTATTTTTATTGAGTGTCCTTGCCTTATTTCTTGTTATCTGAGTCTCTTTAACTGTTTCTAGAATCCTCTTAACATTTTTATTCTTATCTTCCCCTAGTGTAGTGGCTTCGCACTGTTGAGGTACCCTCAAAGGTTCTGGAGTTAATATCACTTTTATTAACACTTCTTGAGTGGGCACACTTCTATTTTGGATAGATAGGTCCTTCAAGCCTTATTGCATTATTTCAACCTTAATAGCTAATTCTTTTTCGTTTTGTCCCTCTTGCGTTGTCACTTTTCTCTATTGCTTCAACTTATCCTCTCATTCTTATCTTAGTTGGTCTATTTTCCCAGCTATGATATCCCTTAATTCTTTCTTTTTCTTTTTTGTAGATTCTTCCTCTACTTTCCTTCTGATATGATCCTTCTCAATCCAAGTCTTACCTAACAAAAGTGGGAAAGGGGCATTGTCCTCAACAAACCTAATGACTTCAAATTCTTCTTCAGTCGATATTCCATGAACAATAATAGGTACAATAGTTATTCTCCCACATAAATTTATCATATTTCCCTTAAACAAGCCTATCCTTCCTAAAGAAGGTACCGCAGTAGGATTTCCCAAAACTTCCCAAGTTTCTTTTGTCATAATATTCACTTGTGTTTCTTCATCCAAGACTATACAGTCTATGTCGAAGTCTTTTATTCTTGCACTTATACGATGTTTTGCTTTCAGGATTTCTGGTAAACTAACATATTTATGAACATCCATCATTTCTTCCAACTGTAATAACATAGTCTGAACTTCCTCTGACCTTTTCTCTTTATGACTTTCTAACATACCCTAAGTCTCTTGACTCTTTTCATAATTTTCTTGTCTTATGTCCCTCCCTTGAAATTTATCCATAATCCTTGAACAATCCTCAACCTCGTGACCAACAACCTTACAACAAAGACAAATAGGGCCTACCTTAGGGAATTCCTTAGCAAGATGTCCCGACCTTCTACAATTATAACACAAGTTCAATCCTCTTTTTCTCTTAAATGTTCCCCAATCTTTTCTGTACTACGCACTTCCCCTAGGATCATAGTGTTGGACCTGCAATCTGCAAAAATTCTTTCTAGGTTCCTGCATCCACTTATTAGTCCAAAACCACTTTCTATGCATAGGAATAATATATCTTTCTTCATTTCCATTAAATTTTCTCAAATCAACTCTTTCTTTCAACTGCGCCCTAGCCTTCAAACTAGGAAAAAATCTATTAAACATACTTAAATTCATGCTTTCAAAACAAAAACTTTCACTTATATTTCTCTTACCAAAGTACAAAGCTTGCCCCTTTTAGAATCTTACCTCTTTTCTTTAGAACAATTGACTTTCCCGACACAAATATTCACAAGTCAAGTAGAGTACTGCACACTTCAGCAACAGACCTGCGCACACAAATTTTATTTTTCTTTACTTCAGTTCCCAGTAATCACAATTTCAGGTCCCGACAAAAAAATCATTTGTTGGCATAGGGGCAGACCTAGGGTTCAATGCTTAACAGTGCACCCACAAAATCCTGACTACCATCCCTTTCGGCAACACCTGCGAAGTAGGAAAAGTCTCACCCGAGGTAGAAGCAGGGGGGTTATAGGACATAGGTGTCTATAACTAGGCTGAGACACGATTCTATGATAAGCGAACTTCATAGAGTATTATGTTAATGCTTAGGAAGTGAACATGCATTATTTTATTAACCTCATTAACACCACGGAGCATAATCAAAGACAGATAAGCGCAGTAACAACAAGTGATTATGCACCCTTATCACTTAGCACTATGAGTTGAGTCTAGCATTTATTTACCCTTTAACATAAGTAAAATACTTAAGCAACAAAATATACAATCATTACACATCATAATTGTAGCGCACCTTCTCTGCTACTTTGTTTAATTGCTATTAAAAGAAGACTATAACACCTCTTTGTACCGATGTTATACAATCCACATGCATTTAAACAATAAACACATTCAACACAAAGTATTCATATGAATTACTTCCATAATCAACAAGCAATTATCTTTTCATACTAACTCATATACACAGCGAAAATCATGATAACATAAGCAATAGTGTCATGCAGAAACATGATTAAAACATAAACAGATACTTATCTTTTTAATAGTGGTATATTCCACCAACCAAGTGCAGGCGTTCCACGAACCTCCCAGCCTTAGACCACACTTATCATCAGCTCAGCAGTGGGTCACCCCCAAGTTGGGACTAAGCTCCACCCCAAGACAAGGAATCCTAGGCTAGGCTAAGGTTACAGGGAAAACAATGCATACAATCTGGAAGGGTTCTTCCCAAGATGCCATCTTACGCCCACTACTACCAGACTCTCATTCCCCACATGCCTGTTCCACCTAGGAGTATACACCTTCACAAGCACAGTCCATCGGTGCTAACCTCCCTCTCTAGGTCTCGGCAACAGGCCGGATCAGGAAGTCTCAGAGCCTGAAGCTGGTGCTGGAAACTCTCTAGAGGGAACCACTTCCCAGCAACTCTCTCACCTGGAAGGATTTTCTCGCAGGCTTGACAACATGCCTCTTCTAACCACAACCACCTCCCTCTCCTGGAGCAAGGGCATTCACAGGCTCAATTACCACCTGCACTGGACAACAAATTACGTGCAGTCCATCTCTGCATGACCACTACAGTCAACCGAGAATACAGACTCAGACTTCTCAAACAAGCTTAACAATGGCGGAAAGGTCTCACGGTGTTGATTTTCGAAATTGCGTGACAAGCAATTTCCGCAGGGAATTGCACAGACTCTCTGGTGCAGAACGGAGAGGATGAACTAGGATTTTCCGAAAGTGAACACAGTCTTCTTGTCTCTCAGAACAGAGGGTGTACACGGATTTGCAAAGACAAACACAAGTTTTTCCCCTTTTCAGAATTGCACGAGCATCTCTTACAGAGTTCACACTGTTCACGCTCAGGATAGTTCAAGTTCGAATGAAGGAGGAGGAACCCCTAACACGGCTCATCTCAGCCTTTTATTGCAAGTGTCGGGGTTGACACTTGTCACCCATATGACTGAATGTGTTCCTTCAGCATGCGTTCCTCCCATCATTTGGAAAATCACTTGTCCTTCCAAAAGGACTTAGGTTAAAACATATAATGCACATATCTTTTGGAATAATATTAAAATATTATTCCCATGCTTAAGTCCCTAGTCTTAGCCCCTAGGCTTTACACTTAGCCCCTTTTCCCACCTTCAGCCCCTAATTCCTTTCCCACCTTATGGATGCTCAGTCCCCCTTCACTCATTCATCGTGGTCGGTCTGCACCTGGCGGTGTTTATATTTTATTAAATTTTTTTCATACATACAAGTACAACAACATGCTCCTGGCCTTCAACACTTAGGCTCCCTGGCCTAACAAACACATAAGTCTCCAGCTTATAAGAACTTGGCTCACCAGCCTATAAAACATAATCACAAATCCTTTCTGAACTTGGTTTACAATGGGGCTCGGCCTTGGGGACACTACAATCCCCCTCCCCTTATTTTTGCACTGTCCTCAATGCAACTTAGACTGTCTCTGCAAGCCTGTCAAAATATTCAAAAAGATGCGGGTACTCTTCCCGCATAACCTCTTCATGCTCCCATGTCATGTCCTTAGGACCGTACCAGGTCCACTGGACCTTTACAAGCTCTATAGCTCGATTCCGAAGTTGTTTTCTTTTCCTGTCCAATATGCGCACATGATGCACTTGCAGGACACTTTCTGGTTCCACCTGAATCGTATTCCAATCGATTACATGATTAGCATCAAGTATATATATTTCTTAAGTAATGAAATATGAAACACCTTAGGTACAGTCATGGATGCAGTAATGCAACCATATATGCAATGTATATGTATGTATATACAAACAAATTCAATAACATTAAAACTGTATACAACATACACAACATAGAATGAATAGAGAATTGTACTTATCTTTTGATTGAGAGACCTTCCACCCCGTAGCAGAGCTATGACTCCATCAGGTAATGGCTTCCCAAGATAGCCATGGTCCACAATCCTTATCCACATGGTCTAGGCCAAGGTACCATACCTCAGCAGCACTCCAACCATTCAAAACTCGGCAGTACTCCAACCAAATGTCTCTCATTCCCCACATGCCTGTCCACCCGGGAGTATACACCTTCACAAGCACAGTCCATCGATGCTACACCTCCCTTCCTTGGGCTTGGCAACAGGCTAGACCAGAAGTCTTAGAGCACCATGGCTTCAGGAGTTCCAACTTCCCTCAAAGGTTTCCAAGAAGCATCTTCCCAAGATACTCTTTGTAGCCAACATTTTAACTTTTATCAACATCATCTCATCTTCATCAACCACATGCAGTTATCATGAGAGAACATACAAGAATTCATTTAGGAATTCCAATTAATTCGAAAGGAAATTCAACTTTTATTCCCAAAACATGACATCCTATTTCATGATTCATCTTGGCTATTGCCACATTATGAAT
>ML787958.1:161669-225349 GCA_009831015.1 Picea engelmannii | reverse complement strand
TGGCTATTGCCACATTATGAATGCAGTCATCCTTGTGATTTTTCCACAGGCACAAAACTGCCTACAATTTTCCTGCAGGACTTCATCTTGCATACTGCCAACAAATTGTCGGTATTTTCTGTACATCATAATTCAATATGTACTGCATCTTATGCAATAATCTTAGAATTTATACACCTGGAAATTCAATCACAATTACCAAACAACTTGACCAATAGAATGACTCGTCATTCTATGCATATGCATGTCCACAGTTCACAACAATAAGTTTATTATTTCAATTTTCTGAACATAAAATTTTATGTAGTCTCCATTCTTGTGACTACCTGGCTTGTAACTTTCCTGTTGCAGTGTTTAACAGTTCTTGAAATGTTCTCAATTTCAGGGTTTAGCAACATTTCATCCATCAACATAATTATTTCCATGCAATAGTATATATGCATGTACTTACCAAACATATTCAACCATTGCACTTAGTATGCAATTATATCCCTTATTATGCATGAGTGTGATTCTCAACGCATTCTTATTCAGTGCACCTTGCATTGAATTACATAATGCTCTCTATCTCAGTCATGTATCTCACCATCCATGGGTTGGAATTATGGCCAATGTGTTGCTACATTCTCCATACACTTCCTATTATCTTTCCAATTAATTGGATGCCTTCCTTTCCGACCCAAACACTACACCAAGAATATAATTCTGCGGTATTCATTAGTGTTTGCAAAAAGGTTGCAGCCCAAGTTTATTCAAAAGTAGGAAGCTTCTGGTACCTGGTGTGGCTCAAAATATTTCCATATATGTACCTTGCCATATCCAACCATGTCGTGGTCTCATACATGACTAGCTTTCTTGCATTCATTCTTGTAACAAGTTCTTATCTTTTAATTCTTTGGTTATTACCCCATAACCAAATTAACATGACATTCTACTATGTCGATGTGTGCATTCAGAAGCTAAAAAGATTTGAATTAACACAGGCCTATAGCCTTTACCACATCTGGTGGTATGCATTCAAATAATATAATTATGTGATTTAATAACATAGCTCTGGCTGAGGAAATTCTTACCATAATTTCCTTTCAACAATTATGCAAAAGAGTGATAAAACTCATACCTGCATGACTGCCATTAAAATTATACTACCTGAATATCTAATAGCAGTAGAAGCTTTCATGCTTCTTTTATCAGACTTATAACCAACTCTTCAGCTCTCTGTTGCTTCCTTCATGAGGTAACAAAATTACCAACAACACCTGCGACATGCAAGTATTCTTTCCTTGGGCTGGCCAAACAATCCATAACATACTTGCTGCCACAAATTGCAGCAACTTCTTTCTCCCTATAACCCTTTTTCTTGTGGATCCCAGAAGCATTCAATTCTTCCAGGATTCCTACTAGTTTCTCCTACATGGCCACTGACTATGACCACGCACCTATCCAAAAAGGCATTTCAGGATTTCGCGTATCAGGTGTTTTGATATGAGTCACCCTCGACTCTCTCTATCCCCAAAATCTAAAACAAGAGTCTAGTGCGTCCTAGCTCTTCCTTTAACTTCCACCGGTGTGACCTCTAGTGAAATTCGAGGATTAGCTCTCCTCCTTTCTCCCAAGGTCCGAACTCCCGAACCCCTGTTGCCTCAGATCAAAGGTCCACAGCATTCCGGGTTCGACGGTCCCGGTCAATTTCTCACAAATTGACAATTCGCGTTTCGGGGTTTCGAAAAATAGTTTCCCCTACTTTTCTTCCAGTCTCTAGTTTTCTGAAATCTACATGAGTCAGATCCAACAAATCAAATCTCCTCATAATCCAATGGTGTGGATCCTTTTCTCGTGAATCGGGACTTCACGCTTCACGAAATTAGAAAGCAGTTCTCTTCCCTCTTTCAACTTTCGTCTTCATGAAATTCAAGTGTGTCAGATCAACGACTGACACTCACCGTGATTCAATGGTCTAGATCTTTCCTCGCAAATTGTAAGTTTGCGTTTCAAGATTTTTGAGAACAACTTCCTCTGTTCTCCCAACTTTCGATTCTCCGAATTCCCGATGAAAGGAATCAACGGTTCGATCTTCCCTGAGATCGACGGTTCAATACCCCCTGTGAGACTTCAAGTACTGAATAACTCTTAGCGTTATCTTCCTCACATTTGGCTGGATCTGACAGCTCACGGGTTTTTTGCACTTCTTCCTGGAAGCACTCCACCGTCCGATTCCATCCTCGTTAATCTATTTTCGTGATTCGGGACTTGGAGTGACCAAGAATTTGGCCTGCGCTCCAAGTTCACAATCCCTAAATTTACGAAATGATCCAACGGTTCAAGCCAACCACGATCAACGACCCACTTTATTCTGGATCCTAGAGTGGCGAGTTTCTCCATCCACTAACCACCTTCCAACTTCTGGCTATCTTACGGTTCCCCACGATTTCGCGAGTTCTCCATGGAGAATTCTGACCGTTCGTTCAAATTCTAAATGACTTCTTTCCAAATATCTTGGCATCAATTCTTCTAGAATTGACTTCCTCCCTAACTTGAAGGATTTCGAATAATTCAAAGGCTTCGATGGTGTTTTCCCTTCCGAGCTTCGGTTAGTGAAATTTTAACTTCACCTTGCCGCACACTTGCGCTCAGCATGTGAACTTGCTTTGTTTCTCTCAAAGCTTTTAACTTAATCAGTCTCAAAGGGACTTGACCCTTCAGTGTTTTCCAAAGACTTTCTAGTGTCCTCCTGGCACCCTCAACGCTCATCTCCTGGAGTCTTTCGGACTTAAAACAATTTCCCTCTATAAACATTCCTTGCGCTGGATATGCGCACTCTTTATACCAAAAGTTCCACGCTATCTCTTCTAAGCTTCGTTTTTTGAACTGGAAGAATTATGTGTCTCTTCCATTTCTTTGCACTTTGTGGCAATTCAAATCAGTTCTAGCACTCGTCAACCTTCTGCAATACAAATGCGCAGACGATTGGAATTTGTCAGGCCTTTGTTTCTTGACAATTCCTCATCTTTCATAACAATCGATGTTAAGAAAATGTTTCAATTTCACGACTTTTTCGAGCTCTTCTCGGCTCTACAATTTTCGGGTTTCGAAACTTTCATTTTCGGCACTTCGGGATTTTCGGCCTTCGGGTTTTCGGTACCCGGGACTTCAGGTTTTCGTCACCAGGGAGTTCATTTGCAATGACTCCCAACCTTTTATCATTTCAATTCCCTGATAAAATTTGGTTTCCTTATTCCCCGGGCCCACAACATAGTTGTCGTCCTTAAAATCCGCTACGATTCTTCTATCTTCGGAGATTTCGGGACTTCGGGTTTTGGTCCATGAAGATCCAACAGTTAAATATTCGTAACAATAGTCACCCTTTTTGCAACTCGCGAGTTAGTGAGTCGAAGACCCTCGACTCATTTCCTCTAACCACCGATACCCGAGATGCGACACGGGTATGGCTCCCTCCTTGCTAGCGTCTACTACGCATGACCGTAGTCTAGGGATAAGTGCTATCACTCTTCGCTACTTGCACATTTGTGAGTTGTGGCATCCAACCCTGGTACCTCGCTTTCACAAAACCCCAAGAAGCGATGTTGACTTTTGTTACCCATGATTTTGGTCATCATGATGATGTATTGATGATGGTGTACTCAGGCTCTTCAGAAGAACTTTTTCCTGAGAAAAATTACTTTCTTCTCTTTCCAGAAATATCATTTTTGAAAGAGTTTCATGGGCTACTAGTATATTTGCTTGCGAGAATGCATTATTCTCGCAAGCTGCTTTAAGCCAGGGTATGAGAAGTTCGCACTGTGTTGAACTACTAGGGTGTGAACTCTTTCTAAATCAAGGAAAAAGATGAATTCTCGATGCTTCTAGAAAGGAATCTTCTAGAAGGATGAGATGGCATTCGAATGGTTATCCTAGTACTGGATTCCCTGATATTTTGGGATTATTCTAATCCAAGTAACTAATTCATTTTCTCCTATATATTGAGGGAATTCTCAGGGAAAAGGTGAAGCAAACAAGGTTAAGAAAGAATCATTGGAGAATTATTAAAAGAATTGTGTGAAGGATTGAAGCTTGAACAACAGGCTAGGAAACTCCAGTAAAGACATCATAAGGGTTTTGATCTTCTTCATGCAAGTGAGTAAGTGTGTGTGTCGAAGCCAAGGGCCATCGAAAGGAAGTTTGCAACATCAAGGCTCAGGTTGTAATCTTTACTTTCCATTAATATGATACAGTAATATGTCCCTTTCCCATAAAGCTATTTCCACTTTATTGTATAATTCTTTGATCATATACATAGATTGACTGTTGAATAGATTGTGATTTCTTCACTTTGGTTGGTTTGTGTTGTCTTGGTCTTGACTGCACAAGAGCACTGGAGAAAAGCAGGAGCAACAAAGACCATAGGAAGCGATATTGAGGTATATCATTAGTTCTTGCCTCCTATTTAATTCAATGGTCAAAATCTAGGGAAAGAGTCATGTTCTGTCTTGCTTTGTTCTAGATCCAGGTGGATCTAGGGAGATAGGTTAGTGTCCACACCTATGGATTTATCCAACAACAAAATTGGCGACTCCACTGGGGATCAACCTCATTTTCTTTGTGGATTTTGATATTCTTTTGTGGCCATTTTCTCGGGTTTCCTTTTTCTCCTATCCTGTCAATCTCTGAGTCTTCGGGATATCCTGATAGACCCTCTGGGTCCAGAAGCCTTTTTAATTTTTTCTTCATTTTTCATCTTTTTTATTATGTTCAGGGATTCTCGCACTGCACTTCATTGCAGCCTGCGAGAACTGGTAGAGTTTGCACTCTACCTTTAGGTTTTAGTGCAAGGTTATCGTACCCTGCTCAAGGGTCACCTGCGAGAATAAGTGATTCTCGCACTGTGTAACACTGGCTGCCTGCGAACTCATTTTTTCAAAATTTTGAATTTGACTTTTGGTCTTTCTAACTGCCCAGATTAGTTTGATTGCCTCTTATGGGTTTCTTGGACCATTGATTGATATCTTTATTGTCTTTGTTTGTGTGCATGAACAGTCTTAGGGTTCCAAGGCTTTTCTTGTCATTTTGTGTCTTGACTTTCGTTTCTTGACTTTTCTTGGCAAAACCATTCTTTCTGACTTCAGATTCTGAGGTTGTTTGATTAGTTGAGAACTAGTGATTGGTTGAAAGTTGAGTACTTGGTTTTTCTCTTTTGATTATTGGTTTGAAAGATCATTTTCTTGTGTAATTGAGAAGACTACTTTGGTTTGCTCTTTATTTTTTCTTTCATTGAAAGAGTTGATTGAGTTTTCCATTTCTTATTCATTTGGTTTTTGATTTTCTATACTCTCACTGTCATAGTGTGGGTCCTTTTTGAAAAGTGAACAAAAAGTTTTTCTTTCAAAAATTCTTTTCGTTTTAGAAAACTTTGAAAATCAAATTATTGAGATTGTTGAAGTATTTGAAAAAGACACAATAGAGCATTGTCATTTGATAAGTGATTGTTTGTCATTGCATTTTAAAGGAAATTTTTCATTGTAGTTCAGGGTTGATCTGGAAAAATTTCTCTCTCTCCCATACATAGGCTTCATTGAACAAAAGTGATACATTTCATTCTCATCCTTGCATTATTGGGTCAGAGTCATACAACATAAGTTTCATTTCCATTACCTTTGAGTAAACAACAGCCCTTAAGAACATTGCGTAATCATAAAATTTATCTAGTAACTCTTTTCTAGGGCTCTATTACACCAACATTTCTCTAGGCTAGCGCTTTGGAGTAGGAAGAGAGATACACTCTCCAAAAGCACAAAACACACAATAGCATATTGTGTTAGGGAGTGTTAAATTTCATTTGCAACATCTTGTCTTGGGAAGCCCTTCTCACACAAGGGTCAAACACTAGGTTGCATTGATATTGGCAGAGTTACTCACCCTGCTTTGTTGATATCAGTGTAGAGATTGCACGTATTATGGGGATCACTCGGAGGTATACCCACAATGATGAGTGGAAGCCTTTTGAGTTGATTGTGGGCTAGATACCCTACCCTTGCGTGTGGATCGGACTGTCGACTGTTCCCCCAGGATTTATTGTTGTTGGTGGTGACCTTAGTGGCCTATTCTTCTAGGTTCTTACCCAAGGTGACTGTGGAGGGGAAAGTCTTCATGGTACCTGGAATTGACGTTGACCAAACTCACTCAGTCTCCTTGGAGGGTATACCCACGATTATGTGTGGGAGCTTGCACCAGGGTGTAAGTCCGTTAAGCAGGTCGTCAGCATAAATTTTCCACCTTAGCCCCACCCCTTCTCGTCTTGTTGTTGCGACGTTGGATTTCATCACCAACTAGTGGCTTCGAAATTAGAAGGTCTTGTTTTCTTGGTGATTGCTTCCTAGATTTTGTTTACTAGTGCATGTTGTTTATTTATCAAAGTTGACCATAGGATTTTCTTCTCGAAGTTTGTCACTCGTTTACAATATCTCCTCCACGTCGTTCACATAGAATGCAAGGTTTATCTCCAGAGCATCTGGATGATTCTCAACCCTTGCCTACAACTACACCTGAGGGCTCTCTTGGGCACAGTGAAGCCACATTCGTCACCACACCACAAGTGGAACATACTGATTCTCTAGAACGTTTTTGAATTACAAATACTCGAGAGGATTTTCAACTTCCCAGTGATTCTTAGCGCCCTTTTAGACGACTGAATTCTTTTTCTTTCGGAGAATTAGTTGTTGTATCTTCTGGATCACCCGTTGGGCCTTTTCCCGGTGTCGAAGGCCAAGATCCTTTTTGGTCTGCAGGTGATTTCTGGAGGACCCTTTTCGGTCCTGATTCGCCTGTAGTCTCCGAAATCAGCCCTCCGGTGTTTTCTGAGACAAAGACTGTACCGTTGACTACCACTTATCACTTTACTCTCCCTGTCGAGATGGCCCATCTTGCAAATACTACGAGTGTCCCAACTTGGTTCACTACAGCTGGTCTTTCTCCTATAAACACACAACGAACGCCCGAGGTCACTCCGACATTACCACCCGGATACCATGCGTTGAATTCTTCTGTTCCAACACCTCTGCAAACCCCATCTAGTACTCCTGGTGGTCCTTCGTTTCCTGGGCACCCTATTCCCGGTTTTATTCCGACACTCCCTCAATTTCCTTCTGGCAATCCTAATCCTAGTTGCATTGTCCCGTCCATTACATCAAACTTGCAGATTCCCGTTGGTGGACAAGGTGGTATGATTCCTTTTCCTTTTACCGGACACATTCTCATTCCTACACAACCTTCGGTTGGGACACAACTTTCGGTTGGAACTCCGCCTATGATAGGGGGCCCAACCCCACCTTTTGGACAAAATATACCTCCTGCTTTGGCCCAGTATTGGAATCAGATGATAAAAAATCTTCCTCAAACGACTGGGGGGCAGTAGTTTCCTGTCCCTACTATAGGCCAACCATATCCAGGTATACCCAATCCTATTTGGGGTACGAATGCTCAAACTCATGTCCCCACTCAAGGTTACAATTCCTCGAGTTACTATCCTCTACAACCACCACTGAATCTGCCTGGGTCTTCTCATAATGTGCAGACTGCTTACGGTCCTACTGGTTTTCCTACAGGGTTTCCACTCCAAAGCCACCATTACCTGTAGGTGAATCGACAGTTACCTTTTCTCGCTACTTTGTATTTGCTAGATTTGTATAGGATTTTAAATGATCCTATTCGTCACTCTCCCCAATGGCCTACTATGCCAGCCAAGCTTCCTTCAGACATTCCTAAAATCGATGGTAAAGTGGGAGAGGACCCGAACAATCACGTTATGAATTTTCACCTATGGTGTTCATCCAATTCGTTGATGGATGACTCTATTCGTTTACGTCTTTTTCAACGAACCCTTACCAGTTTTGCTGCGAAGTGGTATATTGAATTTCCCTGAGGTTTCTTCTTTGACTTCAATACCCTAGCTATGGCTTTCCTTACACACTACCAGTTACCAATCCGTTACGATATCGGGACTGAGATTTTGATTTCCTTCAAACAGACTAAAGGCACTCATATATTTGATCACATCCATGAGTGGCGAAGGAGACGACGTCTCATTAAACTTGATCTCCCTGATCAGTTACTGGCAGAATGGTTTACAAAATCATTTGTGAACGAAATCGGTAAGGACATTGCCATGGGTGGTGTTGTCACGGAAGAGAAGGCTATCAGTCGTGCTTAGTATCTTGACCTTGTTTATTCACAAACGAGAACACTTTATGATTTTCTACCTGAGTTACCTCGTCCTAATGCTTCGAGCACTTCAACGCCTCCAACTACCTCGCATGTAGCTGACGGTGTGATTGGTACTGCCCAAGCTCAATCACATTTTGTTTCAAGCATAAACCCTAAATATTCTTATTCTAATGTTCAAAATGTTGCGTCTCTTGCCACTCCCACCGGAAAAACTTCTGAGGTAAACGTTGTCCAATCTACCCCAGTCGGTAAAAAAAAATCTAAAAAGGGGAGAGGTAAGAATAAGGAGGGCAAAAATAATAATCAAACAGAGCAACCTAAAACTACTCCTGTTGAGGAACGGGATAAGCGCAAACCCCGATATGCTTGCCTTATCTGTGGTGATGATCACTATATGAAGGATTTTCCACGACGTGCCGAGGTTACCAAGTTCCTTCAGGGAGCCCTGAAACCATCTACTCCGGCTGTCTTGTCCTAACCCTTCCCATCTTAGCAACAAGCTCAGTTGGTCATCCATTACCAACCATCCTCTTCTACGAAATCATATGTTTTGATGTGTACTGGTGATTCTAAGCAGAACAACGTTGCACTCACAACTCAAGCCAAATATTATTCTCCATCTAAGGAGAAGGTTGACGATTTACCTCCTGCTTTGGTTCAACCCTATCTAGCAACTCCACCTACCAACGGTCCTCTTCATCTTGAACGAATGAGCCTTGACACAGTTCTGCGACCCCCCCCTAAGGGTGTTGTACGAAAATCAGATTTCAATCCTCATGCTCGTGCGGCCCATAACTATAGCATTGTCGAATATCTGGCCCAGGCACCTTCAGCGATGTCAGCCCTTGAAGTCCTTCAGTCTTTTCCTGCACAACGGAAGGCATTGTTGAAATCTATAGGTGGAATTGACCCGAAAGATACAAATTTAATAGTCTTTGACTTGGAAGATCACATTCCAAGGTTACCCCCTCAGCTCGCATTTCAAATTCAAGTTGTTGTCTCTGACAAGAACATTTGTCGAACTGTTATCGATGAGGTTGCCTCGACATGTGTTATGTCTCTTGCTTGTTGGAAATCCATTGGCTCTCCTCCTTTGAATGAATCCTAGAACACTCTTAAAGCCTTCAATGGCTCTGGTTTTAAGCCTTACGATGTTCTCCCTCCATTGCCTATCACCTTAGAAGGTAAAACGGTCCAAGTTGAAGTGGAAGTCTTCGATGCTCCCCTTGATTATAATCTTTTGCTTGGACGCAACTAGATCGATTCCATGCACGCTGTTGTGTCAACCCTTTTCTGTGTAGTAAGTTTCCCTCATCAAGGAAACGTTATTACCATTGACCAACTTGCCTTCCTCAATTCTGATACTCGTACTGGCAACGTGTCGTTTATTGCTAAAACCCCGTCGGGTTATGAGAATGTCGGTGTAGGCCTTTTAAAGGACTCCTCGTTAATGGGTACTTTCCCCATTCCACCGCCTAATGTTCCATGCTCGTCAGTTGATTCTATCGACATGATTTCCATCGTGCCTCATGAACTTCCTACGTCTTCTGACCCTTGGATAGTCCCTGACCTTGGAGATCATTTTCGTTTCGGCGACGCAATGTCGTCAAGTCTGGTTGAATCCGCCTATCAGGCCATTCAATTGACAACACCTTCTACCCCCTCTCTTGACAAGTTGTCTCCCAATCATTTTCGTGTTATTTTTCCCACTGATGAGATGATCATGTCTGTCATGGAGGACACCCCTTGGGACGATGGGTATCATCGTTCCATACTCTTTCTGGAACAACACACTCTTGAGAACTATCAACGGATTTCGACTCCGTCGACCGTTGTTGTCATCTCGACAGTTCCCGTGACTACACACGATATGTTTGCTGAAGGGAACTTAAGTAATATCTTGCCCATGATTCCCATTGACATCTCCATAAAACCTGGGATTGTTGAAAATGTCCATATTGGTGCTTCGTGTTCTTCCGACGAAATCGTCACCTATATGTCTCTTTTCAAAGAATTTTGTGACATCTTCGCCTGGAGCTACGAAGAGATGCCAGGTATTGACCCTGCAATTGTTGTACATGAAATTAAGACATACCCCGATGCTAAACCCGTCCGGTAACACCTTCGTCCAGTTCACCCACGTAAAGCGGATGCTATCAAGCTCGAAGTTGAAAAAATTTTAAAAGACGACTTTATTTATTCGGTGGCTCTTACAAAATGGGTTTCCAATCCTGTCCCGATTGATAAGAAAGGCAGCAGTATTCGTGTATGTGTTGATTATAGGGATATTAATAAAGCTTGTCCCAAGGACAACTTTCCTACCCCCTTCGTCGATCTGATTGTCGATGACTGCGCTGGAAGTGAAATCTTCTCCCTCATGGATGGTTTCTCCGGCTATAATCAAATTAACATTACTTCCGAGGACCAACATAAGAATGCCTTTATTTGTCCTTGGGGTACTTTTGCCTATAGGAAACTCCCTTTCGGACTTAAGAATGTGGGCACCACTTTTCAACGCGCTATGTCTTACACCTTTCATGATATAAAGCATATCGTTCAAACCTATTTGGATGATTTGCCAGCTCATTCTATGTGCAAAGTCGATCACCCTACCCAACTCTGCGCCATTTTCATTCGTTGTCGATTCTATCGTATACGTTTAAATCCTCATAAATGTGTTTTTTGTGTAGAATCCAGCCGTCTTCTCGGTTTTCTCGTTTCGCATCAAGGGATCTGGGTGGATCCTCTTAAGGTTGAGGCGATCCTTAATCTCCCTCCTCCTTCTACACTGCGCCAGATGCAAAGTTTGCAGGGGAAAGCAAACTTTCTTCATCATTTTATCCCTAATTACACCGAGATCACTCGTGGTTTTACGCGGCTACTAAAGAAAGATTCTGAGTTCATCTGGAATACCATTACCAACAATGATTTTGAAGCTTTGAAGTTATCCCTAACGCGAGCTCCGCTTCTCTTTCCTCCTAATTACAGTCGCAATTATTTCCTTTATCTTGTTGCCTCAGAGTACACTATTGGCATGGTTCTCGTCCAAGAGGATGATGCGCACGACGAACATGTTGTTTACTACTTGAGTCAAAGTCTCAAACCCACTGAAATCAAGTATCAACATGTTGAAAAATTGGCCTTGGCTTCCGTTCAAGCCATCCAATGCTTCCAGCACTATATCCTCTCTCGGAAAACTACGGTGATTTCTCATTGCAACCCTATGCAACATATTTTGACACGTCAATTGCTAGGGGGAAAATACTCCAAATGGATTGTCATACTCCAGGAGTTTGACTTGGAATTCGATCGCGCCAAGTCCAAGAAGTCTTTAGTTTTTGCTGAGTTGATATGCGATTTTCCTCACTTTGCAACGGAAAATGTAGCAGTCGATTCATTACTCGATGAATCTCTTTTCCTTATTAGCACTGATGATCTTTGGTATGGGGATATCATTATATATCTCCAAACCCAGAATTTCTGGCCTGCTTTGTCTAGTACTGAATGACATCGTATCCTCTATCACGCTCGTCAATACATTATCCTCAGGGATACTCTTTACCGTCGGGGAATTGACTCTATTTTTCGACGTTGTTTGACATTTGACGAAGCCAAGAAAGCTCTGAATGACTGCCATTCCGGAGCATGTGGTGGTCATATGTCTGGGTATGCTACTGCCCAGAAGATCTTACGCGCGGGTTATTTTTGGCCTTCTTTGTTTAACGACTACATTACTGTCGTTTAGAAATGCCATGCCTACCAGACCTACAATCAGAAAATTCAGTCACATCCTTCTCCTCTTCATCCTGTGGTTTCAGTTGGTCCTTTTGTGAAATGGGGCATCGATTTCATGACATGTCACCCTCACTCGGCCAGGAGGCATGGTTACATCATTGTAGCAGTTGATTACTTTATGAAATGGGCCGAGGCAATGCCGAAATTCAACAACACTGGAAAGACCGCAGCCTTATTTCTTTTCAATCACGTCATAGCTCGTTTTGGTGTTCCCCAAGCTATCATCACTGATCACGGTAGCCACTTTAGGAATTTTATGATTTCTGAACTTACAGAGAAGTTGGGTCTTTGCAATGATAACTCAACGCCCTATTATCCACAAGCTAATGGTCAAGTCAAAGCGATTAACAAAGTTCTTATAACTATGCTTCGACGGATGATAGGGATTCATAAAACAAGTTGGCACACAATGTTGTTTTCGACATTGTGGGCGTACCGGACATCTGTCAAGTCTGCTACTGGGTTTACACCTTTTCAGTTAGTCTATGGTGTGGAAGCCATTCTTCCTATAGAATTCAAGATACCCTCTCTGAAGATAGCTCTCGAACTCCTACCCAACACTTCTGCTGAAGAAGAACGTCTATTGTATCTTATGCGATTAGACGAAACTCGACGTGACGCCACTCTAGTAATAGAAGCCCAAAAAAAACATGTCAAGGCCCAATATGACAAGCATGTCAAGCCTCACGTTTTCTCTGAAGGTGATCTTGTTCTTCTCTATGAACAGGATCGAGATTTGTTAGGAGCTGGGAAATTCGAACCTATGTGGCGAGGTCCTTATATTGTTTGCCGAGTATTGGAAAAGAGAGCATATGAGTTGGTCGATTACGATGGTATCCCTTTGAGTGAACCCAGGAATGGGTTGTACTTGAAGAAGTATTATGCATAAATCATCTGTGCACAAGTACTTGTATTTTAATGTATCATACTTTGTGTGTGTTACTATAGTTTACTTTGGTTGTTATCTAGTCTCTTCCCTTATGTGACGTTGTGTTTGATTTCCAGATGTCGGAGTCTTCGGTACCCTATATTGGCTTCGATGATGGTGCTAGCCATAGTACTCAGAACCTTGCTTCCGCTGCGTGGACAATCTATGCCCCAACAAATGAACTTGTATCTTTACGAGGTGTGTGCCTCGGCCATGTGACCAACAACATTGCAGAGTATAGCGTCGTTATTGAATTATTGGTTGATGCTATCTCACTCAGAATTCTTCATTTGGTTGTGTGACTTGACTCGCAGCTTGTAGTACTACAGTTAATTAATGTCTACTCTATTCGAAGTCCTACTTTGTTACGGGTGTATTTGCGAATTCGCCTCTTGGAACGTTATTTTGATCACATTGAATATCAACATATTCCTAGATGTATAAATACATTAACAGATGCATTGGCTAATTATGTATTGGACAGACATTTGAATCATTTATAAGTCATGCACAACAAAATTCACACCATATAAAGTAAACCGGTAGAAGCCGTCTGTATATATAATGATCAAAAGAGTTTTTTTACAAAAGTTTGTCCGAAGACCAAAATGTCAAAAATTGAAGGTTATAGCTTCTACAAAGTGACGTCATGGATGAAGTTCATGGTAACACACAAATTCCCTAGCAACCCTACGGAGCAGTCGACTCATAGATGCTGATACCCCTATAGTATGACGCTGATCACGTCGTGGAACCTCTTCCAGAGTCATCTCTAGAATGTTTGAGGTAAGGCCCTCTAGATTCTGTTCCACCACCTAATAATCCTCAACATACTGTGGTGTTGTTGCTACCTCTCCTCGTCTCTGGATAGGAGAAGTGCTAGGAGGTCTATACGGTCCAACATCTGTGTTATCAACAAACAATTTTGTATTAGTCTTTGGATGAACATATAAAAAAAAAACATTTGAATATGATAAAAATTTACAAAAACATTTAAAAAGAGAAAATGTGTGTACTTCTTACCAAGGTCACCCCACTAAGAATCCTCTGGTAATGCCAAATCCATATCTCCTCATAAATCCATCCCAGCATAAGCGTAGTCATCAACCATCAACATCTGTGATTGAAGCCAATCAAAGAAAGTATCATAATATTTCATGATCGGTCCTGCTACGTGTCGGGCCATGAGCCGACACCATCTCAGCATCCGCAGATCCCTGGGATCCGGTAAATTCCACTCCACTTGTAGCCTCAGTAATGGGACCCACTTAAGGAAGAAGGATACCAATAAAGATCCATACCCAAATTGCTTTAGGTTGCCACGTCTGCACTTAGTCAATTTCTTTTTTATACTGCGCAACACAACATCTGACCAGTTGAACACTCGAGGCTCAGTACACTCAATAGCGTACTGGAAGTAGCTCTGTAATTCCATATGAGGAGAATAACTCCCCGCCATCTGAGCTATAGTGAATAGGATAGTACGGAGGGTCAAATCTTGTACCCCCCAAATCGCTACTTTTCCTTTCTTTCTTTCAGCCTCGGGAACGCAATGTATACAACAATACTCACTCATCGGTAGCCCACCACCTCTACTACCGGTCAAACTCACATAGTACCCCCATCAGGACAATCCGGTCAAAAAGTAAATGTCCTCAATGTCTAAGGACAGTGTGTGAACCCCCACCTGAAACACCTGCTGATCCGGGTCCCACATACGGACCAGGTACTCTAATAGTCGGACTTGGGCCCTCATGCCCAGGATGCGAAAGTACTTCAAGAGCCCACAATATCTCAAAGCAGCTATGGTAGGTGGATGATTTTCGGCCATTGCATTGTCCTCTTCATGTTCCCTTTCACGCCACTCAAGCACCATGTTTATGGCCAATTATCTGCATAAGGAACATAAAAGGAGGATTAATAACTTTTTTCATGCTTTGGATATCTTTCATTGGCTAAAAATTTAAAAAAAAATTGGGCTTTGCGGTTCTCGCAGGTGCCCTGTGTGCACAGTGCGAGAACCTTGCAGGTGGCTTAAGGCTCACCTGCAAGAATGCATTATTCTCGCAGGCCCCGTATAGCCTGCCTGCGAGAATGGCATCGCGTACAAAGCGTTTGAAAAATCAACTTAAAAATGAAAATTTAACCAATGAAATGACAAATTTAAACCATGAAAATGTCAAGGATGAAGAGCTTACCTTAATGTCGTAGACGGCTCGCTAAATGGTCTCTCGTAGCTCCCACAAATTGACGCCAAAATCGGAGGGTAAAAGAGGGGTTTTTTGAGCTCAATAGTGGAAATGTAAAATGGTGTGGTAAAAAAGAGTATTTACTCATTTTATTGACTTTTACTATATCATTTTGGGTTTTTTGATTATTTATCGACTAAACCCTAATCCCTAATGTCATGTTGAGTGTTATTCTTGTAGGCATGATAACTTTGATGATTCAATACAGGGCTACGTACATGTTTTTCTTTGTTATAGCGTGTTTCTGATCATTTTTTATGTTTTTTACATAAAAACCTTGAGCGTGGTCTTTGTCCGTTCTTGCGCTCGTAAATACATGAGAACACGATCGAGCATACTTTTATCACTTTTTCGGGCTCAACAAGGTTATACGAAAAAGGAACCCCCCTGGAGTCCTCTTTAATCTCTTTTCAGACTCTCTAAACATGAAAAGATCGCCGAGCGACCTTGCTATTTTCATGCTCGATAAAGTATTTTAAGTAAGCGTCTGGTGAGCGATAATTTATCTCTTTTTTGGTCTCATTTAGACTATTTTATGAAAAATGAACTGAGAGAGTTCTCTTTTAAGTGTTATTCCAAACTCTATAATCCTAAAAAACCTTCGAGTTTTCTATCTCTGGACTCGTTAAACAAACATTGACAGACCCGTGATGGGACTGAACCACTCCTTCTTAGGGTTCATTAAAAATACTCCGAGGGACTCGTCCGAAGGATGAGATTATATAAACAAGCATATGTTATCCTCCTCAAGCTTGCGTAAAAATAAAGAGGTACTCGCCAGAAATGGTGGGGGCAAATTTGGGAAAGGGATATGCTTTCATCTTCATATTGATTGGCAGTAAGTGTCGCTCTTGAACATGACACCCCCTATTCATCATTTGAAACCGGTTTGGGAAATCCATTTGTCTCTCATTCGATTGATTACAAGGTCATTCCCTATGTCGTCTTTGAGTCAATGCTACCAAATCATTGGTCGTGTCATTAATATGTTCAAGAGAAGTCCATTTGAAGCCTATATTGAGTCGGCCATCTGCAGTTATCCATTCTATCTGTGTCGGCCTTCCTTATGTCCAGTTCAATTCACATCATACTCTGTTTCACCTTCAAAATCTATTACTCATTTCGTGTCATTGATGGGGGATACATCAAGGCCCTCCTGTGATGAGTTTTGTTCCGTCAACTTCAGCTCATTATCCGGAATCAAGACTTAGAAATTATTTGGTACCTTGGAGCTTGCATGCCTCAATGGCAGGTTTCCTCGCTTTCGACAGTGGGTTTACATCATTGACCCTTGATCGAAATATTCCATCGGCTGTTCGACTTCAACTCGTTTATTCACACTCGATGGATTGTACTATGTTACCTTGGGATTCATTGACATCAATGGTGATTTCCCTCGCACTTGTTAACGATTTCATCAATGATCGGTAATCAAGTGGTTTCTACCATGTTTGACTTCAACACATGTAATCACATGGTTAGATTCGTACTTTGGGCGATGATATTGAAGACCCTGGATATCATCTTTGTGATCCAGGTTGCGATGGAGTATGCATAATTTGCGACACATAGATCCATCGTGTATGTCTCGTGGCTATGTCATCTTGATTTGAAATTTTTCACATAGATCCACAGTGTATTCTGGGTGGCTATGCTATATTTTGATGGCATGGATCCACAGTGTATGATTGGTGGCCATGACCTATGTCTATAATGTCATCAGTCTGTGATCTGATTATGGGAATGCCTACCTCAGAATTAATATATATATGATATTCTGTAGATGCTTGGTTGTTCCCAGGTTTTTGATTAGGTGTGCTCCTGGTTTTCGACACACACATGCAACTTACAAAGTCTATCAGTTGTCACTGGTTCCAACACTCATACTTTGGGGGGCATTCTTTTACCCATGATTTTGGTCATCATGATGATGTATTGATGATGGTGTACTCAGGCTCTTCAGAAGAACTTTCTCCTGAGAAAAGTTACTTTCTTCTCTTTCCAGAAATATCATTTTTGAAAGAGGTTCACGGGCTACTAGTATATTTGCCTGCGAGAATGCATGATTATCATAGGTTTCTTTAATCCAGGGTGTGAGAAGTTCACACTGTGTTGAACTTATAGGGTGCGAACTCTTTCTAAATAAAGGAAAAAGATGAATTCTCGATGCTTCTAGAAAGGAATCTTCTAGAAGGATGAGATGGAATTCAAATGGTTATCATAGTACTGGATTCCCTGATATTTTGGGATTATTCTTATCCAAGTAACTAATTCATTCTCTCCTATATATTGAGGGAATTCTCATGGAAAAGGTGAAGCAAACAAGGTTAAGCAAGAATCATTGGAGAATTAGTGAAAGAATTGTGTGAAGGATTGAAGCTTGAACATCAGGCTAGGAAACTCCAGTAAATACATCATAAGGGTTTTGATCTTCTTCATGCAAGTGAGTAAGTGTGTGTGTTGAAGCCAAGGGCCATCAAAAGGAATTTTGCGACATAAAGGCTCAGGTTGTAATCTTTACTTTCCATTAATATGATACAGTAATATGTCCCTTTCCCATAAAGCTATTTCCACTTTATTGTATAATTCCTTGATCATATACATAGATTGACTGTTGAATATATTGTGTTTTCTTCACTTTGGTTGGTTTGTGTTGTCTTGGTATTGACTGCACAAGAGAACTAGAGCGAAGTAGGAGCAACAAAGACCATAGGAAGCGATATTAAGGTATGTCATTAGTTCTTGCCTCCTATTTAATTCAATGGTCAAAATCGAGGGAAAGAGTCATGTTATGTCTTGCTTTGTTCTAGATCCAGGTGGATCTAGGGAGATCGGTTAGTGTCCGCACCTACGGATTTATACTATAACAAATTTTCTCCTCTCGTTCTCACTACCTCATGACTTCGCGAGTTTCAATGTCGAGCTCCCATGCCCTTATCTCGCGAGTCCATGAAATCACGAATTACTTTATTCTCCGGGCCCACAACATAGTTGTCTCCCTTCACCACTGTGGCATGTGGTACATTCAGGAGGTTCCATGTCACTTTTAACGACGTCATCGAGTCCCACCACTCTCACCTGTCTCCTCGACCCACTAGCACGTGGTACATCTCCATGTGTCCACATCCATTCCTAGAAAAATCCAACGGTCAGATCTTTCTCAGATCTACAACGAATATCCTTTCGGCGTTTTGGGCTTCCAAATGCCAATGCGCTCTAACTCCTGTTAGCCCTCCAGGCTAGACTCATGGTTCACATGACCTCCCCTTATATGACCACAATCATACCTCCTATTGGGGTTTCGGACTTTCCAATGTTGAAACACATATGTCCTCAGGATTCCCGATTCCTCAAACCCCGATTTCCCAATGGATGACTCTCCTTCCACAACTTTCCTGACTGCCTCGATCTCGACCACGCGTACCCAAGAATGGACAGTCCTTGCCGCTTCTCACTATTTCACGATTTCGCAATTTCAAATGCTCCGAGTGCCTTGTCTTCAGGATTCGTGAAACGTCGAACCTTGATATGCCGATGGGATCCCAATCTCTCCCATGTGTCCCAATTGACGGACGGCTCAGATCCAATCTTGGGATTTCACAACTTGCGATTCCCCGATGACAAAGTTCTATGTCAAATCAAAACCCCGGTAGCCGATATACCGATGGGTTTCTCGATCTCCACCATGTGTCCCAACTATTGGATGGCTCAGATCAAATCTCGGGACTTCGCCTGGTGCAAGGTCAAAAACACTCACCTATGTGAGTCCGGGTGTCCGGATCTCCGAATTGGACGATCACGCGACACGCGTACTTCCTTATACGGACGACTCGGATTTCCTCTCGCTATTTTGGAACTTTAAATGTCTCGACCTTCTCGACCTCGAGAACTCCGATATCTCGAATGTCGATATCCCGATAAGCTAGCTCCTTTCGGGACTTTCACCCTCTTGTTCATGAAGCTTTAAAAATCAGTGCAACTCTCTACCGATCCGACGGATGTCGGGTAATTTTCTCAAGATTTGATGGCTCACAAGGGTTCGCCTTCCCTCCCGAACAGATCCTAGAGCTTCTACACCACCGGTGTGGAGTCCTCTCTCCCTGTGGACTCATACCACAATGGTCGCAGTTTCATAACACCGCTATACCTCCTGAGATTTAAAAAAAATTATGTCAAGTAACGCCTTGACATTTTGGAGTAAACCAGGGTCTGAAATTGGCCTTCCAGACCCAATTTCCCCTCGTATTCTTGGTCCAAAGACCGCTCCACTAGACCATCTAGGCTCAGTGTCGAAACCTTGGCTCTGATACCAAACTGTAGCGCACCTTCTCTGCTACTTTGTTTAATTGCTATTAAAAGAAGACTATGACACCTCTTTGTACCGATGTTATACAATCCACATGCATTTAAACAATAAACACATTCAACACGGAGTATTCATATGAATTACTTCCATAATCAACAAGCAATTAGCTTTTCATACTAACTCATATACACAATGGAAATCATGATAACATAAGAAATAGTGTCATGCAGAAACATGATTAAAAAATAAACAGATACTTATCTTTTTAATAGTGGTATATTCCACCAACCAAGTGCAGGCCTTCCACGAACCTCCCAGCCTTAGACCACACTGCTCATTAGCTCAGCAGCAGGTCACCCCCAAGCTGGGACTAAGCTCCACCCCAAGACAAGGAATCCTAGGCTAGGCTGAGGTTACAGGGAAAACAACACATACAATCTGGAAGGGTTCTTCCCAAGATGCCATCTTACACCCACTACTACCAGACTCTCATTCCCCACATGCCTGTTCCACCCGGGAGTATACACCTTCACAAGCACAGTCCATCGGTGCTAACCTCCCTCTCTGGGTCTCGACAACAGGCCGGATCAGGAAGTCTCAGAGCCTGAAGCTGGTGCTGGACACTCTCTAGAGGGAACCACTTCCCAACAACTCTCTCACCTGGAAGGATTTTCTCGCAGGCCTGACAACCTGCCTCTTCTAACCACAACCACCTCCCTCTCCTGGAGCGAGGGCATTCACAGGCTCAATTACCACCCGCACTGGACAAAAAATCACGCACATTCCATCTCTACATGACCACTATAGTCAACCGAGAATACAGACTCAGACTTCTCAAACAAGTTCAGCAATGGCGGCAAGGTCTCACGGTGTTGATTTTCAGAATTGCGTGACAAGCAATTTCCACAGGGAATTGCATAGACTCTCTGGTGCAGAACGGGGAGGATGAACCGGGCTTTTCCGAAAGTGAACATAGTCTTCTCGGCTCTCAGAACAGAGGGTGTACACGGATTTGCAGAGACAAACACAGGATTTTCCCCGTTTCAGAATTGCACGAGTGTCTCTTACAGAGGTCACACCGTTCACGCTCAGGACATTTCAGGTTCGAATGAAGGAGGAGGAACCCCCAACACGGCTCGTCTCAGACTTTTATTGCATGCGCTGGGGTTGACACTTGTCACCCATGCGATTGCATGCGTTCCTTCAGCATGTGTTCCTCCCATCATTTGGAAAATCACCTGTCCTTCCAAAAGGACTTAGGTTAAAACATATAATGCACATATCTTTTGGAATAATATTAAAATATTATTCCCAGGCTTAAGTCCCTATGCTTATCCCCTAGGCTCTACACTTAGCCCCTTTTCCCACCTTCAGCCCCTAATTCCTTGCCCACCTTATGGATGCTCAGTCCCCCTTCACTCATTCACTGTGGTAAGTCTGCACCTGGCGGTGTTTATATTTTATAAATGTTTTGCATACATACAAGTACAACAACAGGCTCCTGGCCTTCAACACTTAGGCTCCCTGGCCTAACAAACACATAAGTCTCCAACTTATAAGAACTTGGATCACCAACCTATAAAACATAATCACAATTCCTTTCTGAACTTGGTTTACAACGGGGCTCGGCCTTGGGGACACTACAATAATCAAAGCACTAAGAAAATGCATAACAAAAATGGCAGTGCACAAAGAAAACCATGAGACACCAGATATATGTGGTTCACCCCAGGGTGGGGCTACATCCACAAACTGCTTCACCTCTTTATTATTCACCAAAATATTACATCCAGTCACTCCTGTTCACTAAGCCACAGATTCAAACTTCACACAAGATAGGATATATATGAACTAAGCACTAGATCCTCCTTCTTTACCTCCCAAAATTAGGTCAAATGCACAAAGCCAAAATCTCTTATCATGACACTTAGCACCTGCTCCACACTGAGCATCACAAGAACTAAGCACAGCCTAAAAAATGACAGTCAACCACAAAGCCTCGACCACATTCATTCCTTTGCACATAGAACTACTCAATTCTACAATACATTCCTCTTTACTTATACTTTACAAAATCTTACAATAAGGCCTAAACATGGGGAAAACCCATGGGCCGACCTCCCATAAACCCATTACAAATCATAGAGGACCCCTTATTGGGTCCACATAACCCTCAAAATAGGTGAGATCCACGATCTTAGCTCCGAATCTGCGCTCCTACTTTGACCAACGTGACCAAGTCCAAAAGTGGGCCAAAACCTCCAAAACTGACCAAAGTTTCCCCAAAACTTGGTCAAGGGCCAACATGTTTTTAAAGGGTTCTACTAGCCAGTGTATGATTAGGTTGGTTGTGTCCCCTCTATTACCCTTGGCTCTGCAGAACAACATTGTCCCATTATCCCAGATATTTCTCACTTCTCTGCAGGTATAAAAGAGGTGATTGAGAGTTTCCTCCTCTTGTCAACATAACATGCAGATGGAGTGGCCTTTGTATCCTCTATTTCTTAGCTTATCCCGTGTCAAAACATTTCTTGTGAGGATCAACCATAGGAAGGTATCAATTTTAGGAAAGATCCCATGTTTCCATATATGCTTCCAATCCTTTCTCTTGTCCATCTTTGACATGTTTACTGCTTTTAAGTAGGCATCTTTTACTTTTAAATTACCTTCACCTTTGCTTCCCCAACGAATAATACCCAACCCATTTTTAATTCTTATTTTTCTAAGAGAAAGATCCTATTCAATGTGGTTCCCAACCTCTATATCCAAGGGAACTTTTGGGATTTTTGAATTCTTCCAATAATGATAGACCAAGTTCCATCGTTTTTCCATCAGGGAGATTATAGCCTATTCCATCCTTTCTTGATTTTCTAGGATGGATAGTTTCTCCCAAGCATTGTCCCAGAAAAGGGTTGTCCTACCATTATGAACCTCTCAAAAGCTATTTTTTTAACTATCTCTCTGTTATTCCAGACATTGTACCATATGAGGGATCCTAGTTGATTCCCATCCATACTGATGAGATCCTATAACTCCACCTCGGGGGCATATTTACTTTTCCATAATTTGTCCCAAAATTCCTTTGGGAATTTGATCCACCACCAGCATAATTTGACTAATAAGGCGTGTCCTGCATGCAAGGGATCCCTAATACTGACCTCACCATGGGAATTTGTCTTGCATAGATTTTCCCAATAAATTAATTCATTTTTTTTCTTTAGTAGCACCCCCACATATAAATATTCTCTAGAGATTTCTAATTTTTTTCACAATTCTTTTTAGTGTGGCCAAAATTGAAAAAAGATACAGGGGAATTGAACTAAGGATGGATTTGATGAGAAGGATTCTCCTGGGTAGGGTTAGGAACCTATGGGTCCAATTACTGAGATTAGCTTCAATTGTTTCCAACATCTCTTGCTAAGATGTGTTTCTGATAACTTTTTCGATTAGAGGGGCTCCCAAGTATTTGAATGGGAGGTGGGCTCTTTGGAACCCAATAATCAAGGCTATATTTCTTTGGACAACAACTTGGGTGTTGAATAAAAAAATTGTGATTTAGAGAGGTTTATGACCGTACCTGAGGCGTCTTTGTATATTTCCAACATGCTCTTGATAGCTCTGGCTTCCCTAACAGTGGGTACACCCATGAGAAGGTTCTCATTGAAAAACTAGAGGTGGGTTATAGGATCAATCTCCTCCTGCAGTTTTATTCCTTGTATTTTCTTTTGAGCCACTGCCATTTGGAGCAATCTTTCCAGCCCTTCCACTAGGATAATATAGAGATAAAAGGAAAGAGGGTCCCCTTGTTTGATTCCTCTCGTCAGGTTAAAATTTTTGGAAGGAGATCTGTTAACTAATATTGAAAAGAATACTGAGGATATTGGCTCGTAAATCCAACATACCGGTTCCTTTGCAAATCCAAAAGCCTCTAGCATTTTTTGTAGGAATTGACAAATTATTCGGTCATATACCTTTGACATATCTAACTTGACGAGCATACCTGGTTTTTTTTAGTTTTTGCATGGAATGCACCATTTTGTGTGCAACTATTATCACATCAAGGATTTCTCTTCCTTCTACAAACCCCACCTACTCCTTGGATATGATGTTTTTCAATAAAATTTTGAGTCTGTTGGAAATAAGTTTGGAGACTATCTTGAAGATGATGTTGCATAGAACTATTGGTATAAACTTATCTACTGTATTCCCCTCTTTTTCCTGTGGGAGTAAGGCGATGAAGGTGGCATTGAAGGTTTTGAGAATAGACCCGGATGATCCTGATTCTTATACTACCTCCCAAATGTCTTTCCCGATGATTTTCCAACATTTTTGGAAGAAGTCAATTGTGAACCCATCTAGTCTTGGGGCCTTACCCTTCTTAATTTCCATAAAATTCCTTTCCACTTCCTCTATTGAAGAGTGCCCCATTAAAAATATTTTTTGATCTGGGGTAAATAGCTTTGGGATGTGTCGTGTGATTTCTTGGATGGGTTCCTCTCTATTATCTTTTGGTTCTGTGAGTAAGAGTTTAAAAATATTAATCAACTCTATTTCTATGTCTTCTTTGGACTCTACTCGTTCCCTATATGGTTTGGTAATATTTTTGATCTGGTTTTGGTTTCTTCTATGCAACAAGGATTTATGGAAGAACTTTGTATTCCTATATCCTTCTTTCAACCACCTTACTAGTCTGGATTTTTGTTTCCAAAATATATCCTCCTGGTGTTATCGCTTATCTATTTCCATTCTAAGTTGTTCCTCCCTTTCTTTGGTCTCCTCTGTGCTAGTCCCTATTGTTTATGCCAATTGAATTGTCACCATTTCTGTCTTCAACCTCTTTTTTTTCTCAAACATGTTCCCGAACACCTCCTTGTTCTATTTCTTGATATGGAATTTGATGTGTTTCAACTTTTGTTGGAATTAATACATTTTGGTACCATATAGATATGGGATCTCATCCCACCAGGTTTCAACGTTCTGCATAAAACCTTAGTGGCCCATCCAAAACTTTTCAAAACATAAGGGTTTGGGATGAGGCACTAAATTATCCTCCCAAGTGAGGCTGATCGACTAGTGATATGAACCATAGAAAGCGAGGAATTCTATTTATATTGCTTGTTGTCCTTGAAATAAGGTTTCTAAAGTCTAAAATCTGTCTAGACGAACAATGCCATTTTTTGTATTCCTTCTATTTCTCCAGGTGAATGGTCCATTACTAGTATGAATACCAACTAGTCTATTGCTCTCGATCCAATATTGAAAAACTTCACTCTCACCCTCTAGATGCCTAACTCCACCTTTTTTCTCCAAAATATCGATGATCATATTGAAATCTCCCCCAATAATCTAGGGCTGACCACAAACAATGGCCCCAATATTTTTTAGGGAATCCAAAAAAATTCTCTTAAGATGGGGGGTTTGCAGACCATAGGAATTAGAAATGAAGCCATGGATTTGAGATTATATCCCCACAAATCTCATCATGAGGATCCTTGGGAAGGTGGTGAACAGGTCCAACTTCCATTTCTTTGGGTCCCAAAGGATCGCCAAGCCACCAGATGCACCTTTTGAATATATCACTTCTACCTCACATTATTTCCATACTTTCTTTGTTATCTTTATCATAGTTTATTTATCACACTTTGTTTCCTGGATCATTACTATCTCTACCTTTTCTTGCGATATCAATTTTTTCAACATTCTATGTTTGGATGGAGCATTCAAGCCATGCATATTCCATGATATTAACTTCATGATATCACTTATGTTGGGTTTTGAAGAACCTTTCTGGGAGTCTGATCCAAATTTTAGGGGGTATATGGTATAAATTCGGATACAAAAGTCATAAATCTATAGAGATAATAGATTTCCCATGTGGATCAAGGAGATACCTGCCTCCTCATTAATTAATTAGGCTAACAGTTTGCCCATATGGTCAAAGAGAGTCCCACCTCTCCATTATTGTATTGGGTTTTATTTTCCACTACTTAGTTAGCTGGGTAGTTAGATCTATTATTGTAATAATAGAGACTCATTTAATGATCTATTTTTGACTCTATCCAATGGACCATTTTGTAATGCTATATAAAGCCCTAGAAAGCCTTCTCATAATATCAAGTTACTCATTTTGTCTTCTCTCATATTTTCTATTGTTCATTGTGAGATTAATTATCTCTGAGTGATGTACTAGTAATTAGTTTTAGAGGTGAGGCTCCTCTTTGAGCCTCAACTCCCGAGTACTTCATTTACATGTTTTTTTCCATGCTTCTTTTAATGGAATATTGGCATGTCTAAGCTCCTCCTCTCTCAACATTCAAGCCATCCAGATCTCAGCCCCCAAGATTTGGATTAGTGGTATCAGAGCAGGTATGCTCTCCATCATAACAAGGGTTTGAAGCATGATGTGGGTTCAAACATTTGTATAAATCACCAACCTCCTTTTGGTATTATTGAAATACATTTGTCGGGAAATACATTGTAAGCATCATAGTTGGTCCACATACACAACAAGGATTTTTTTACCATCGTATCTTCGTTCACAATTACAAGGATGACGCAACTTTCCCCTCAGTGGATGGTCGCACCACCAGGACCTTCACCAACCTCGGCCCGAAGAGCTCAAGCTCTTCCAGATCCCTCGGGAGTCTCTTACCCACAGCCTTCTCGGCGATCTCCTCTTCGGATATCGGGAGATCGGACCTCGCGGTATCGCGAGACTCGCGGCCCTATCCTCGGGTAACAAACGCGAAACCCCGATTCCCGATGGTCAACGGTCAACCTCGGGGTCTCGCTACTCGCGATGCCGAGCCCTTGTAATTCAAATCCCCGAACACCGATGTGCCGATACGCCTCCACGCATCCCCCACTGACGTCCGGGTCCCACACTGCCACGTCATGTCGGGACTTCGCGACTCGCGGATCCACGACTCCAAAACTCTTGCCTTTGGAAACCCCGAATGTCGAAAGTCCGATACTCTAGATCCGTGCCACCTGTCCACGCTAGGATCAACGGTCTCGATCAAATCGAGAAATCGCCCTTCGCGGATTCGACGTGCATGTGATTCTTGCACTCGCCAACCCCGATTCACCGACGTGCGATGGCAAATGATTCTCCCAGCGCCTGAGAGTTTTAACCACTTCGCTCCTTCTCCCAGATCCAACGATCCACGGGACTTCGCGGGTCTTCACGACGATTCCAAGTCGCCGATTCTCTTCCTCTATGAAGAGATCTATGCTCCGCCCCCTTCGTCCTGTGCGACCTCTGCTGGGTCGATTTCTTCAGTGGACTAAAAGGAGTTGTCTCTTCTGAGCTTCAGTGAATACTCAGACCCCTTGGGGGATTTTGTCTTCCTTCTCCCTCTGATGGAGAATATCAATGTCTTCCTGGCCCCTCACTCAAACAACCCTCGTGCTGAGTCTTTCTGGGTATTCAGCAACCCAATGAAAGTTCCCTCAATGGATGCTTCCTTCAGATGACAGAACTCAAGGAGTTCCTTTTCCCTGTGCTGTCTGCGCACTCTCTCAACGCCTCCCGACGGAGTCTCTTCTCCCACAGAACATTCAGTGGTTCTGGATYCCTATGCACCTTGTGCACCTGCTCAATGCCCTCCCGGCAGAGCCTCTCAGAGTCCTCAGTGATTCTGGTATTCGCTTAAGAACTCACAGCAGAGTTCTTTCTCTCTGTACACTCCTGTACATACGCTCGATACCCTCCAGGTAGAGTTTCTACAGAACTCCTCAGAGATTCTGTTTTCAACAGTGTCTCAGCTACACTGCCTTGCCTCTTGAGGTGTTCATCAACCTCAAAGGTCTTCTTCCTGAGTTGTTGACTTCAATCTGTGCCTCAGCACGTCTCTGTCTGACTCCTCACGAGTTCAGAAGTGCCACCTCTATGCACTGGGATTCAGAGTCTCAACACTCTGTCACGCCCTCATGGCATGAACCCTCAAAGACCTCTCACACCTGAAATCAAACCAACTCCCTGCAAATACATGATAACAATACACAATTGCAGCAGGAAATGAACACACACATACAGACATGCATATAATGACAGAAAATGCAGGAAAAACTGCTCTGTATTAATAATGGCAAATGCCTGTATAGTTTACAAGGTGTTCTCGAGCTCTCCTCAGCTCTACATGCATTCTGTCTACATGTATCCCCCTCTCTCAACAAAATGAGATCTCTCGATCTCTTTTACCTGAGGCGCTCTTAGCGCTTCCCTCCAGGATTTACCTACTCTAATTAATTTACAATCAATGGTTGTCTAGTCTGCTATCCAGAACTAGATCTCAGCCAGATCTGCAATAAATGCCTATCTTATCTACAACCTGTGCAAAGGCATGGCTCTTCTGGCTCACCAGCTTAAGACATTTAATTACATTGAATTTCAAATTCAAAATGAGGCTGCGCCTCCCTTTCAGCCCTGCATGAGTGCGCGCTGACGTGGCTGACTGGATGGCATGGAGAGATGCTCCTGCATCAAAGGAGAACCATACATGGATTCACTACATCCATACACGGATTCACTACATCTATACATGGATCCACTACATCCATTGGTCTGCAACATTTTCAATAAATTTGTAGAGTGTCCATGCTGCCCACGGAGGTTCCAAAACCTCTACAACAACCCATGTTGCTCTACAAACCCTTGGCATCCTTTGTGTCCTTCTACAATCAACTAAAGTCAAAGAGGTGTTGTGACATATACACAAAATTTCAGAGGCTCTACCATATCTCATTGGAAATATCTCTTCAATATATCAAAAGGGTATTTCACATAATCTCATTTGGCTTCCTTGTTTGAGAGATATCATCAATTGAATCTCAGGATGTATTTGACCCAAGGAGGCTGTACGTACCACCATATTCAACATTATTTTCTCCCTCCTTAGGAAAAAACAAAAGGATTTCCACATGTGGATATACCGATCTCTTCAATATATCAAATGGGTATTTCACGAAATTTCATTTCGTTGTTTGGTTTATGAGATATACTTATTTGAAGCAGCACGTCTATAACCAGCATGGTCGCACGCCCTTAAAATTCGACATGTTTTTTATCACTTCATACAATAACTTATATAACTTATTTTGTATCAATGGATAGGTCTCTCCCCATCATATCAAATGGGTATTTTACGGAATTTGATTTCGTTTCCTGGTTTGAGAGATATCATTGATTGAAGATCTTCATGTCTTTCTTCCAAGACAGTTATGCGTCACTGGAACTTCAACAAGATTTTTCTCACTCCATGGGCCACCTTAGAACAAGTTCCATATACCAATGGAAATATCTATTCAGTATCTCATATGGGTCTCTGATGGAATTAGATTTCATCACCTGTAGCAGAAGTTATGAATAAATTTGTAGAAGGATATCCAAAGCCTCCAAAGTCATGATGGTTTCATTTTATTAATGTAAATGGTTATGGGTCAACCACACAAAACCCTTCCCTTCATTGGGAATTAGAATATTGTACCCATGGGTCTCTTTGTATCATGGATAAAATTATCGGGCACCATCATTTTCTAAGGGAGGAGGAATGATCAAAATTTTAGGAGGTATATGTTCTAAATTTGAATGCAAAAGTCATAAAGTTATAAAGATAATAGTTTTCCCATGTGGATCAAGGATATACCCACCTCCTCATTAATTAATCGGGCTAACATGTTTCCCATATGGTTCAAAGAGAGTCCCACCTCTCCATTATTATATTGGTTTTTATTTTCCACTACTTAGTTAGTTGGGTAGTTAGATCTATTATTATAATAATAGAGACTCATTTAATGAGTTATTTCCATTATTTTATTGGGTTTTATTTTCCACTACTTAGTTAGCTAGGTGCTAAGATATATAATAATAATAGAGACTAATTTAATGAGCTCTTTTTTACTTTGTTCAATGGAACATTTTTTAATTTTATATAAAGGCCTATCAAGCCTTCTCATAATATCAAGTTACTCATTTTTTCTTCTCTCATATTTTATATTGTTCATTGTGATATTAATTAGCTCTGAGTGATTTACTAGTAAATAGTTTTAGAGGTGAGGCTCCTGTTTTAGCCTCACCTCCCGAGTACTTCATTTACATGTTTTTGTCCTTGCTTGTTTTCATGTAATATTGGCATTTCTAATATCCTCCTCTCTCAGAATTTAATCCATCCAGATATCATCCCCCGACATCTGGATCAGAGTCCTACCATTTGACCTGAATCAACCATGTGTGCTCATGTTTCTTCAATCACCTGGCTGTATGGTTTTCTTCCACTCCTTTTTTCCTCATTGGGTGTTTTCTTTAGGATATTCAAGGGATTGGTTTTGATCTCGAATCCACCCGATGTGATATCTAATATCCCCAAGCCTATTTCCTTCATATCGTTGTTATGTGTTTCCTCATGACTATTCAACACCTTATCTTTATTTTTGGCCTTTGCGTTGTGTTCTCCATGATCTTGCTTTCAGGTTTTTGTTTGTATTTCATACTTTTCCATTTCTATCTCAAAATATCCCTCATATTGGTTTTCTATGATTTGGTCTTCTTGATCTATCATTTCAAGTTCTTTTTTGCCTATCTCTGTTGATTTTCCTTCAGGATCTGGTGTTTTTGTTATTTCTTTTGATTTTTATTTTGGATCTGGATCTATTGGGGTATCCAATATATTAACCTCTTTTGTCTTTGGTTCTTTTCAGATTTGATCTTCACTGTCTGGGATAATTTCCTCCAGGGCTTTGAATTAATTTCTATTAGCACCCACCTCCTTTGTTGTTTGGTTTCCCTATCTTCGCGCCCCCCTCTACTTTCCTTGGATTTTAGTGAAACCTTATGCATCTGTTCCTTCCTGTTGCTTAACAACATTTTGTTTTATATTCACTGGAAAATCCTAGAATAAGTTCCCATGGACATGGCATTTCTTGCATCTGAAGGGGATGTTTTCATAGTCCACTGATTGGCTCCATTCATTGTCCTTGTAGGATATTGTTACTGCTTCCGAGAGGGATCCTTCTACATTCATGTAAACACAAATCCATGCATATGAGGTGTATTTGGACACCTTTGTGATCTCAGATATTTTAATGAATGATCCGAAGGTGTTACCTATACCTTCCAATGTTTCTATCTCCCATAATTATTGAGTTAATGAGTATATCCTTATCCAAACCGGGGCAGCTGTGAAGTTCTCCTTCTCTAGGGAAAATATTTTTGTCCAGTAGTGAAGATGAAGACTATTTGAGTTGAAAAAATACATCCCTTTATCAAACATTTTTTTTTTGTCTGCAGGGTTAGCAAATATGGTTGTAAAGAAGTGTTTTGATCCCAACTTTATATCTATGTTTCCTTTTATCTTTCATCGGGAGCTCACCCACCCCATAAGGGATTTTTCTAATGGCTAGATACCCATTAATTTTCCTATTAAAGAATGATCCTTCATGTGTTGCATGTAGTTACCAATGCTATATGAGGTCACTTCACACCTTTTATTTTTTGTTATGTGCACGTGAAAACCATTCACCTTTGTTTTGTTAGATCTAGGAATTGTTTGTTCTGCAAGCCTATCCTTGTCATCCTTTCCTATGCCCCCCATTTTAGTATCCTCTGATCTATTTTGTGCTTTCCCTTGGACCACGTCCTTGAATGTAATTTGATCCATTTGTCCTTTATCACTAGGTTGACCCAAGGACTATGGATTTCTAGACAATCCCACCCTTGTCGCTATCATTCTCGTTCGATTGAGAAAATGAGACCCTATATCTAAACCCTAGCTCGTGACCCTAAAACTCTAACCTACTTTTCTCTCCATCAATCCTCCTCCTGATGATCAACTGTTCTTCCCACACTATTAATAAAGCTTTCAACTTCTTTTTTATTTCAAAATATGCTCACCCTTTTATATTTATATATAGATATGCATATGCACATAGGGTGTAAAGGAAGCAGGGTGATACAAGATTTGCTTTGATTTGTTGAGTATATGTTATTCATTTTATTTTAACCCATAGGTCTCCCCAGAAACAATCATAGTATTGGCCATTTATTAATATTAAGTGAATTGAGGTAAAAAAAAAGGTAGATAGAAATTTTCCTATACTTATGGATTATCATGGTATGCTCAATAGGAACATGTGTTCCACCACAACTATCATTCCATACATACAACTAAGAACTTCATGAATGTTCATTCAGATAGAGTAGTCCATGCATCTTATGAATTGTAGGAAATTTCTTCATTATGTGACCATAAATAGACCAACCTATCACTCAAATTTAAATAGTAATCCTCAAGGAATACTAAGAAGTCAAATCAGCTCAGGGAAATATCTGCGTTCAAATTAAGGATGGAAAAAAATTGTACAAGCAGAAAACAAGACTGAAGCCAATTTATGAAAAAAAAAACTAAACTAGAAGAAGCCTAAATCTAGAATGTTATTCATCAAAAAGAATGAACGCTGGCTAAAAAATAAGAAGAGAACCCAACAATAAGTAATAAATTCAAGGAAGCAACAATGAAAACGTTTTCAGTGAAATCTTGGACAGTAAGCCAAGGGAAATAATTAGTCAATAAATGTTAACCATTCAACATCAAGCCCAATAGAAATATCCTCAGGGTAAAATGAAGAACAAACAAGATTACGAGAATTGTTGCTCTAGTGAAAAATATTCGCAACAAAATTCTTTAATTTAACTATCACATAGTAAAACAAGAAAAATATTTCAGGAACCTAGCAAAATGGGTTAATGAAGAAATTCAGTAAAAACATATTTTCAAAAATAAATTACTTGAAACATTCCATAAACCCATAAGCTCTCAATATTTCTTGACATATTAAATCCTTTGCATATTTGAAAACAATGAATTTTTTAACAAGAGAAAATACAATTCATATTTCTCACCAAAATACCAATTTCGCTTCCCCATAAAAGATATTATTAATCCAAAAAATTCAAAAAAATCAATATGATAAGGAAAAGAGGGGATATTATAGTTATGGAGGTCAAAAAAATAATCACGATGAAATGAAAAATACTCCAAATATCAACTATATCAGAAATCCAAAATGAGAATACATGAATGAGACTATATTTCTGATCAACTATTGAGTTGGTGACAATCTCTATTGATGTTAAAATATTGCAAATGAAACTGAGTAGCCAAGTTTAGATTAACACTCCCACAAGTTGCTTTCCTTTCAAGAGAAAGAGCCTAAGTTGTTGGTTGCACAAGCCATTTCTTAATCTGTATAACAAAAAACAATGTTATGATCAACCATGACAATTTGGAAAAACTCTTCCTCTAAATCACTGACTTATTAAAATGAAACTAGACTAAAAGAAAAATAAAGACCAAAATTAAACTAATCCTAAGCAAATCATGCTAAGCTAATGTAAAATTGAACTAAATTGGTTGTCCTAAAAATCAGGTAAATGTCAATGCAGTCATTAAGTATTCATATGTTGTCCATTTAGTCAAATATCACCTCCTTATTCCTAATATATAAGAACTATGTGTTTTTCCCATAATATTCCCTTCAACATGAGACTTAGTGTCATTGATTGTTGTGATATTTGAATCCCCTAAACACTTCATCGTGTTCCTGCAAACCGAATTAATCAAATTAAATAAACAAGAGCATAAGACTTCAATTCCATATATCTTCTAAAGATACTTTCCTATTAACAAACCTTTGTCATGCTTACAAGATAAATAAAAATTGATTCAAAATCATCATCCCTACAAGCCAAGGTATTTATTTTATCTTTCAATTAATGATAATAATGTGAAACATATGTATGATTATCTTCAACCTTATGAGAGACAAGAGGAGATCACTATGTAAATGGGAGTAATTAAGACACTCTAGAAAGGTTCAAGTAATCTCATATTACAACCTAGATGGATTGATGATTCCCCCATTATAACTGAAAGATATCATTAGAAATCGAAATTGAATGAAGTAAGTAAAATATGATTTCTAATGAGCTGAAGTTTTTCATGATGGGAAAATCCATGAAATTGATATCCTCAAATTCCTAAGAGTGTTCCAAGTAGAGAAACCATAAATTTCACTTCTTTGAGCTTACATACGACATAGAATATGGAGAAAATGAAATGGAAAAGAAGAGTATGAAGCTTGTCTCTCTACCAGATAGGTTTTTCATGTAAAATAAAGACATATAATATGGAAAAAAAAATCAACAAGCTCATGAGTAAGACGGATCAAATAAAAGTTATTCCAACATGACCCAAACATGCTTATCTTTCCAAGTTATGACCAAACTAGGTTTTGGTTCAAAAAATGTTGAAAAGTGTGTGGCCCAATAAATTGATGAGTTACAACCCACAAGAAATTCACATCTTATAACCTGTTATCATGGTCAGGAAAAAAAACAATCTTGAAAACTCAAAATTTAAAATCTTAGAAGTCGCATTGAGATTTACCACCAAGGTATTTAAAAATCCCAAGCATTTAAACAACTTCACATTGAGATAAGAGTGTAGTTCTCAACCATGAAAAAAATAAGATTACTCAAGAATGTAATCAGAATGAGTGACTTAAAATCAACAAAACCAAAAGATAGAAAGATACTTTCCAATAAAATATCAGGTCTGAAACCCTCGTGATTGATGGGACTGTGATTAAAGTTTCAATCAGCCGCTGAGATTAGTAAATCAAATGATTAATTCTCAAGAAATTTTTGAAAGAGATTCCAACAATAAGATTGATATAACAATATTGTCCATAATGTTAAAACATTCTTCCAAACAGTTTGAAAAATATCCCTTGTTGTTGTGTATAAGAGGAAAAGTGAATTAAGCAAGCTACAAGATTAATAGCCAAACTCATTCTTGAAATTCTGACCAAATAAAGCATCAGATATGTGCAACCAATACCAAAAAATTAAAACTAAAAGTGATGAAAGAAAATAAGTCAAAAGAAATAAAATAATCTAATCTCACTATGCTAAGAAACTTCTATATTACAGGAAATTATGTTGGTTGAAAGTAACCAAAGAAAAATAGTCAATGTGAAAGAAACCATTTAGATAACTCCAAAACCATGATAAAATAATCATCTAAATAAATTACAAGGAGTTAGAGTGGCTTCAATTTCATATGGGCATAAATTAATACTCGAAATTTCAATTCACTGTGTATGGGACAACAAGATCAAAATTCTAAAAAAATATCAATCAAACAAACTTTTCCAATTAGAATCATGTAAAGATGGAACAAAATATGAGTGCTCATTTTCACCACAAGAAGGACTGAATAACATCCTTTATTTAAAATACCCACTTGTAAGAGGAAAAAACACTTGAAAAATATTTGGCATGGTGAACATGCATAGAATTAGTGATCGGAAAATTACCCCAACATATATGATTTTTTTGAGAATAAAATAAAACAATTTTCCCGTATTAAAATTAAATTCAAAAAATACATTCAAGGGAAAATTAGTGGGAAAGCCTTCTATTTATGTCCACCTTTGATGAGAATTTCTTGTATTGTTCAACCAATAGTAATAAAGAAAGACAAACAAACAATTAATTAAAAAACTAAAAATCAAAACTATACTATGTGCAAAGAAAAACACTAGCCTATTCTATCATACTCCTATAATATGCTACAATGGATTTGTTATCACATAATTTTTTGTCCAAATCCCATGACAAGTAGGTAAATAAGCATATAACAAACAAGATAACATATCACTATCACCTTAATATGAAATCCCTACGTTTTATGGATAAGGTAAGGTTTATCCCAGGGGAGGTGTCGCCAGTAACCTAAAGGGATGGGATAGATATGGTTATGATCAATATTTGTCCCCCCTCTCACTAGTTACCTAAGTAAAGATGTCTATGTCCAAGAAATGAGGCAAAGGAAGAATTTTGAGTACCTTCATGTAACAAAACAATGTAGCATGCATATACCACGGTTCCAAGTACCAATATGATAATAATACCTCAGTAGACAATAGATAATGAAAATATATGCTAGCTCATATAAAATTGTAGAAATATAGATGTTTACAACAACAAATAGTATTTTGTAATAGCTGCAAGAAATACACCTCAGAATTGCATAAGTCTACAGTGAAAATTTAGCATTTAATCAGTAGTTTGATTAGCACTTGTTACAAGAAATTTATGGGTTGATTAGATAGCTATTAAGGTTAGTAATGCAGCAAAATTGCAGTAATTAGAATGGTTGTAGATGATTCAAATTATTTTTGGAAAGAAATGAAAGTAGAGAAATTACAATGAAATACTCATGAAAATTGCCAGAAATGCAGAAATACAACAATACTTGATTACTATTAATGAAATAGTTGTAAAGAGACTGTAAAAATACAAAGTGCAAGACTCACTAGAATGGTGGCATATTTATCTCTGAGAAGAGATGTGATGGCTACACTCATTCGCAAGAACATAATTACAATGAGGCTCTAAAGGCATTTTTATGATAAACAAGAATGCCAAAACTCTAGACATCCAAAAACCTAACCCTAGGAGATGAAACACCAAAATTCACATGGGCCCCATTTGGGTAAGTTAGTACATTAACTTCCTGGTGCCATAACTTTTTCATACGATCTCCGTTTTATGCATGTGATATCCCGTTCGAAAGGTATTTCAGAGAAATACACCTTACACCATCAAACTCCGACTCCATCTACAATTTGACTGTGGCGAGCCCAAAAAACATTATTTAGGGCCCCAAAGTGGCCCTAGAAGTACAACAAGATGTGCTGACATAAAAACATACAAAATAAGATAGTTGTATTAGGTAGGAGGCCACTAGTGTCCACCTGGAATATTTTTAGGGCTTCAGATATCCCCAAAAGTGTAGAACCCACAATTACAAAGAAGTATAGACGAACGTGTTGGAATAAAAAATGACAAGAGGAGCCAGTTGGAATAGGTGGGTGGCCACCGATATCCACTTGGATCAATCCTCCCCCCTTATGAAGCAATGGTATCCATTTCATTGAGTGCCTAGGGAAGAGTGGGAAATCATTTTATGAATCTGAAGCTTGGTGAACTGTGTGCCTTGTTGGAGAATTTGTGCTTCTTGGCTTGTGGAAGACACTCACACACCTGTTGCTGGAGGAGTGGAATATGTTCCACCAACCTATTGTCTCTGGGTTGGATGGGGCATGGTGTAGGTATCATTGTAGGTGACGAAACAATATCTTATGTCTCTTCAACAATCTATTTTTTCTAGATAGAAGGTGTTAAGGCTGTAGTGGTTGTAGTGGTCTTCTATGCATCCTTTGAACAGACTGTGACGAGGACAATTTTTGCAATATGAGAGATTACCTTCATGTGTTGTTTTGGTGGATAAGTAGTCAGAACTACCTCTGGCAGCCTATAGAGCTAACCTCCCATATTCACAATGACACTACGGGGTCTAGACTCATAAACAAAATGACGTTTCCACATATATGGTTGGCCCAAAACAACATCAAAAAAATTAAGAGGGGAAATATCACACACTACCTTATCCTTGAAGGAATGGATTCCATAGGACATGCAACACTATTGGTTGACATGAAGATACCATCCTTGGTGAAGCCACCTGATGTTGTATGGTTGCGGGTGTGGTGTTGTCGACAACCCCAACTGTTTGGCGAACTTAGCTGAGATGAGGTTCTTCTAGTTTTCGTTATCAACAATGAAATGCAATGGGGTCCCCTTCACCCACATTTGTGAATGGAAGAGATACTCCCCATCTTCAGGATCTAATGGTTCTTCTAGTTGAATTTTTGTGGTCGCGATAGTAGCAGTGGGGTCTGCATCGATGATCTGTATGTTTTCAATATTTTCTAGATCGGATTCTAAATAAGGGTTAAGCTCCATTTCTTTGACCTCGGCCACTAATGACTGTTTTGAGCGACACTCATTGGTGTTATGCCAGGGGATTTTATGGAAGTCACACCACTTCCCAGTTTCATTCTTCATCTTTAATTTACTATTTTTGTATTGTCTAGAGGCTGTTGGTTAGGGACGTCTTTACCGTTCTTTGGCTATTGCATATTTGCAAACCCGAATTCCCATTTATTCTAGTGCCTAAATTTATGCTCGATTTTGACAGCATATCAATAGGAAACACCTAATGATGAGATGTTTAGGAATTCCATTTCAATTTGGATGTACCTATGCAGATCCCCACTGTATTTCAGAACCAGATGTCACTCAGAGTCTTTGATACCCAACTTGGTGCACAAGGTATGGAAAGTATTTGTTAACTTTCACATTTTTTGTCTCTTCTCTTTCCACAATGTGGTCCATCTCATGTACTGGTCTTCATAGTTATCAACAGGATAGTAGTGTTCTTTGACCGCATCCACAAAAAAAATACCAAGTGGGATCGACCCTATATATTCCAAATTCCTTTATGGAACTTTTCTCCCAGTAATCTTCCCACCAATGTTTGACATGGGGGAGAGCCTTGAAGAGTGAGAAGGTGATATTTTCCCTGTAGGAAAAATTTTGAACAGACAAATAACCTTCTAATAGATTTAACCATTTTTCTAGGTCATCTGCATCTATTTGACCTTCAAATATGGGAATATCAAAATTAACTAGTACCTTGAAGGGAGAGGTTCCTCCAAAATGGCCACTTGATGAAGATGTGTCTTTTTCTATCAGCAGGTGTTGAAGAATGCATGGAAAAATATCCATCATTTCATCCCTTTGTCGCGCGAGAGCTTGCTCAAGCAATAGGGTAATTGAATTTGTTGCTCCACCATTTTTATTTTCTACCACCATCAAGGGTTTCTTGGGCATGAGAGAGTGATTTTCCTCAAGAGAGACAAAATCGATACCCAACTGGATATACTCGGACCTCGTCAAGAACATGCGCTAAAAAACAATCAAGAGCATCCTGATTTGATACCAATGATCCAAATTATTTTCGGAACGAAATGAAAGAAGAGAAATTACAATGAAATACTCATGAAAATTTCCAGAAACAGAGAAATACAACAATACTTGATTTCTATTAATGAAAGAATTGTAAGGAGACTGTAAAAATATAGAGTGCAAGACTTGTTGGAATGGTGGAAACTTTATCTCTAAGAAGAGATGTGACAGATACACTCATTCGCAAGAAGATAATTACAGTGAGGCTTTGAAGGCCTTTTTATGATAAACAGGAATGACAAAACCCTAGACATCCAAAAACCTAACCTTAGGAGATGAAATGCCAAAATTCATTTGGGCCTCGTTTGGGTAAGTTAGTACATTAACTTCTCGAGGTCATAACTTTTTCACACGATCTTCATTTTAGGCGCATGATATCCCATTGGAAAGGTCTTTCAAATAAATACACATTACCCTGTCAAACTCCAACTACATCTACAGTTTGACTGTGGCGAGCCCAAAAAACACTGTTTAGGGCCCCAAAATGGCCCTGGAAGTACAACAAGATGTCATGACTTGAAAACATACAAAATAAGCCAATTGGATTAGGTGGGAGGCCACCAGTATCCACTTGGAATATGTGTAGGGATTTAGAAAACCTCGAAAGTGTAGAACCCACAATTACAAAGAAGTACAGAAGAACGTGTTGCACTAAAAACATACAAGAGCAACCAGTTGGAAGATGAGGTTCTTCTTGTTGTCGTTATCAACAATGAAATGCAATGGGGTCCCCTTCACCCACATATGTGAATGGAAGAGGTGATCCCCCTATTCAGGATCTACTGGTTCTTCTAGCTGAATTGTTGTGGTCACGACAGTAGTAGTGGGGTCTGTGTCGATGATCTGTTTTTTTTCAATATTTTATGGATCGGATTTTGAATTATGTTTCGGATCTATGTCTTTGACCTCATCCACCAATTATTGTTTCGAGAGACATTCATCAGTGTTGTGCCATGGGATTTTGTGGAATTCACACCACTTCCCAATGTAATTCTTCGTATTTACTTTACCCTTTTTGTCATGTGTCTTAGATTGGTTGTCTAGAGGTTGTTGTTTAGGGCCTTCTTTACCGTGCTTTGGTTGTTGCATATTTCTAGACCCAAATTCCCATTTGTTTTGGTTCCTAAATTTCTTCTTGATTTTGAGAGCATATCGATAGACAACTCCCAATGATGAGATGTTTAGGAAATCCTTTTTGGTTTTGATGTACCTTTGTAGAGCCCCATGGTATTTTAGAACCAGATGCCACTCGGAGTCTTTGATACCTAGCTTGGTGCGTAAGGTATGGAAAGTGTTTTTGAACTCCGACATTGTTGGGATCTTCTCTTGCCACAATGTGGTCAATCTCATGTATTGGTCTTTATATTTATCAACATGATAGTACAGTTCTTTGACCGCATACACAAAAAAATCCCAAGTGGGCTCGGCCCCATATATTCCATATTCATTTTTGGAATTTTTCTCCCAGTAAGTTTCCCACCAATGGTTGACATGGTGGAGAGCCTTTAGGAGTGTGAAGTTGATCTTTTCCATGTCGAAATTTTTTTGAACAAAGAAATAACCTTCTAATAGATTTAACCATTTTTCTAGGGCATTCACATCTATCTGACCTTCAAATATGGGAATATCAAAATTAACTTGTACCTTGAAAGGAGAGGTTCCTCCAAAATGTCTTCTTGATGAAGATGAGCATGTTGCTATCGACATACATTGAATAATGTGTCAAAATTCTCCATCATTTCGTCCCTCTATCACGCGAGAGCTTTCTCAAGCAACATCTTAATATAATCTTATTCTTCTACATTTTTGGTTTTTGCCACCATCAAGAGTTTTGTGGGCATGAGATAGTGATTGTCCTCAAGAGAGACAAACTCGAGACCCAACTGACTATACTCGGACCTCGTCGGGGACATGCACTAAAATACGATCAAGAGCAGCTTGCTCTGATACCACTAATCCATATTATTTTTAGAATGAAATGAAAGAAAATAAATTAAAATGAAATACTCATGAAAATTTCCAGAAACAGTGAAATACATCAATACTTGATTTCTATTAATGAAAGAATTGTAAATCGACTATAAAAATACATAGTGCAAGATTCACTAGAATGGTGGCATCTTTATCTCTGAGAAAAGATGTGATGGGTAAGCTCATTCGCAAGAAGATAATTAAAATGAGGCTCTGATGGCCTTTTTATGATAAGAAAGAATTCCAAAACCCTACACATCCAAAAACCTAACCCTAGGAGATGAAACTCCAAAAGTCATGTGGGCCCCATTTGGGTAAGTTAGTACATTAACTTCACGGGGTCATAAATTTTTCATACGATCTCCATTTTAGGTGTGTGGTATCTCGTTGGAAAGGTATTTCATAAAGATACACATGACACCGTCAAAATTTGACTCGATCTACAGTTTGACTGTGGAAATCCCAAAAAACATTGTTTAGGGCCCCAAAATGACCCTTGAAGTACATCAACATGTGCTAACATGAAAAAATACAAAATAATCCAGTTGAATTAGGTGGTATGCCACCAGTATCCACCTGGAATATGTGTAGGGCTTCAGACAACCCTAGAAGTGTAGAACCCACAATTACAAAGAAGTACAGAAGAATGTGTTGCACTAAAAACTAACAAGAGGAGTTAGTTGGAAAAGGTGGGTGGCCACCAATATTCACCTAGATCAGTAGTAGTATTTTACAATAGCAACAGTCAAATCAATGAATTATTTTGAGATATTATTTGAAAAGGTTAGTAAGGTTTTAGGAAAAAGAGTTTGAGAGTTGTTTGGTCACAATATTTCACAAGATCTAGCGGATAAGTGCCTTTTGGGATATGGATTCATTAACAACAACAAACACTTGGAGAAAAGAACAATGATAATACTTGTCTAAGAAAATAAGAAGTTATATCTTGAGAAGTAACACCTTAAGTCCTCAAATATCCAAGCCTTATAGAGTAAATTCAACTAGAGAGTATGCACTTCTAGGCCCTAGCGAATTTCTCTTTTCTTAGACTCTTGAAATGTATAATAGCAACAAGCCACTAGAATAGGAGTCCTAAAGTGATAATGATTTAGGGATTTAGAAGCCTTAATATAGAAAATAGATTATTGACAATAAGTGGCAAGATCAAGAAGGAATAAATACATTATCTTCCTTCTCCTAGGGTTTCTTAGCAATCAATTTCATAATATTCAATATGAATAAGTAAAATTGACCACAAAAATTTAATGCATAAACAAATTGCAACATTTACTTACTTCACCAAGAATAATCAATCATGAAAAACCCTAGTTTGTAGAGATTACCACCAAAATAGCCAAGAAACATCAATAGCAATCTCCTCCAATCCTAGTGCATGAGAAAAAGACACTATAAACTCCAAAATAGACCAAATTTTAGCTAAAGTATGCCACTGAGGAGAAAATTTCAGTCCTCCCTCTTGTGAGAGGTGAGTTATGATGAAAAATAAAGTCTTCCAGCCATATTTATTTGAGAAATCCTACCTTATTTACCCAACAGTTGTGTGCTTTCACAAAACTAAGCCTACGTGTCAATTTTCTCATTAAAATTAAAAGCAAAATCAATTCTTTACAAAATAACCCTAAAGAGGGTGATGTTAGGTCCCCTCAAGGAGACTTTGAGGTTGTCTAGTGGAATGTTGGGCCTCCAAAGGCCATCCTCCATGCCACAGTGAAAAAAATCTCATCGTCAAGGCCTCCTTTATCAATCCCTAGCTCTAAGTGACATCATGGGCTACTAGGGTGATGTCCAAGTTCTCTAAGGGCTAACGTCCAAGTGAGAGGAGCTAGTAACTCATCGTCTAGGCCTGCCAGAGTGCCTCCAAAGAGAACATCCTCTTCCTTCACTGTGAAAATTGGTCATCATGATATTTCCCCAGGAAAGGGGTCTCTGCATCCATCCTTGGGATTCATTCCCTCATGAAGGTCGGAACTAATCATCTCCTCGTGAATACATGGCCACCATGAAAGGTCCTGCAAAGACAAACAAGTACACCCTCCAAGGTTCCATGAGTCACAAGTATCATAATAAGTAAGCCACATATAATAATGAAACCACCCAAACATGTGCATCAAACCCCCTTTTCAAACTAAACAAATGTTCAAAGATGTTATACAATTTTTCAAATTCTAGTGTGGGAGGGGTGTCAAGGCATCCTATTCAATCAATCATTCCCTAGGTCCAAGGTGTTTTCATAAGAGAAACCTATCTAATCCATGTGTGAGTGTGAAGTGGATTGGGGTAAACTTCTAGGAATGGGGTTCATGACATATAAGGGTTTGTATTGTCTCATTTATGGGTGCATTTATAGAGGGTGATTTTCCCTTTATATGCAATGCAACATTTTTCCAAGCCCATTTATTGCCATTAATTAATTAAGGTCCAAACACTAAGTACTCTCTATGGGTTAATCAAATGGCTTGGGGGTAGTACCATAGAGTCACTTGAGGGGACATGTACACAAAGTTCCATGGGGGTATAATCTAGCTTGTAACACACTTTTGTAGATCCCTCAACAAGTGGGACATCTATATATGTGAACTTACACTTTTATAGGTCTTATATTTTTAAGAGATAATTCTCCATTATTTATCAAGACCTATTAGGCGAGCATATGGAAGGTTCATGATTTGGATTTTATCTTTTTCCAGCTACTTTCCCCTCTGGGCCTTTAGCCCCTTCTTCACATGAAATGAGGTGCAATCCCTTCTTGGGTCAGTACACCCAAACATCCCAAGAGATATGGAGACAGAAAGGAAGAAGTATGGAAGGTGATAAGCATGATCAGGAATGTATGATGACTCTTCAAGGAACCCCAAATAGCACCCTATTCCCAAGGGTGACCAAATTACTAGGAAAAAATGACACCCACTAGGCTTAAATAAGGAAAAGATTATAAATTACAACAAAATGTTTTGTAATCAAGAAAGTTCCTTTGCAACATGTTCAAATGCTTCAAATATTAGAGTGAAAATTACCATGATACCCGGGCTCATTACCTCATGGAGAAAGACCCATTTCCCTCTTGGACCAGACCAGTGTGGTGGATTTTTTTGTTGGTGGTGATGTGTAGAATGTAACAATGAAAAAGAAGGGCCCTCTAGAGCTATGTTCTATCCATATAGATCTCGACACTCCATGTATGCAACCTGTTGGCCTCAAGACACAATATCCTTAGTTACCCCTAGGTTGGGGGTAACATATGGCTCCTACTCGGGGACATGTGCTCACTGTAGAGCACATGAGAACTATTAGTCCCTAAAGTTGTCCTTGAATGCTAAGGGGAATCTAGGGCACCTCAGTTATTGCAATGGTTTATGTTTGTAGATATTTTTTTTAATTTATAGGTTGTTTTGTGGGTCAAGGAGTGGTTGAATAAGGAAACATAAAATTCTGATTACAAAGTCAAGTTTCCACCATATTCACTTAGTCAATGGTAATTACTCTAATCAACCAGAAAAAGGATATTTAAACAAAAGAAAAAGGAAGTTGCAAGTTTACAATCTCTCCACTTACATATGAGAATCTCAATTTCCAAATATCATTCATCAAACAAGAAATAATTACTTGAATACAAACTCTGTAACAGTTGAGAAAATAAAAAAATATTTACCAGTATTCAACATAAATAGAAAAAATCAAATGTTTTGCAAATATTTTAAATGCATTCAAGTAAAGAGATGAAATTTAACACAAGAATGAGATAATCTAACCATCAAATGCTTTTTCCATTTAGTGTAAGATGTAATAGACTCCTAGTATACAATTCAATTCAATAAGTCCTATATCACCACCAAACTCGAGCCCCTAACTATGTCCACATGGTTCCTCTTTATACACAGAGTTGGTTTTCCTAGATCCTAAAATCTAGATATAGTTTTGATTTAGTCCTGATATCTAGCTAACAAATAGGGATCATATTATATTTCAACTATTCCATTACAAAAAAAATCCTAGACTTTAAGAAAAAGACTTGATCCTAAGTTTAGATTATGATTTTACAAAATATCCTTTGACCTGAAAAGTAGAATTTGTAGTAACTACTCCAAGTAGATACGTTGGAAAAGAAAAAGGTCTTTCAACCTTTAATTTGTTTTTATCATCTTATCAAAGAAGGGCTCCAAAATTGTCACTTCTGAATCAAAATTGTCCACTGTGTACTGGCATGGTCTGGGTAGACTTTTCATTTTTTAATAGAAGATTGTCCCCTCGATATTTCCTGCAAAATAGAGTTATGCAAAAAGTGTTTTTTCTTGCATCCTTAGAGATTTTATTTCAGAATTCGTAGAGTCTCCTTTGCTTTTTGTTTAATTTTCTGGACTTTAGATTCTAATTTGGAACTCTGTATCAGAAGTTTTTTATTTTTTTGTCTCAGCTATGCAATAATGGCCTCATAATATTAAGGTGTCAACACATATATATTCCCAATCATTGGTTCTTCTTTCTTTTCTTGTATTACAGGTTCTTCTTTCTTGACTTGAAGTGCATGTTCTTCTTTATTTTCTTCTAATGCATGTATGTTTAAGTCAATAGAAAATTTGGGATTTATAGGTTTCCTTTCCTTCTTGTGCATCTTTGCAGATTTTTCCTCAACAATGTCTTTTGTTGCAGACTCAGGTAAACAGGGTGCTCCTTTTTCTATATAAAAATATGTCATTTCTGGAATTTCCCCCAGTGTATGGATTTATATCCTTTCTTGCTTGGTGATTCCAAGGATCTTATTATCTAAGAGAGAAGATTCAATTTTTTTCACTGGTTGTGGATTTTTATTCAACTTTTTCTCTTCTTATGAATTTCCTCTGTGATATCATCATCTAAAATGATCAGGTTATCTTTCTTCAAAGAGGGTTTAGACATAGCCTTTGAGTTAAGTCTCAAATTGTTTGTAGCTCTTTTTTTAGGCCTACTGGGATGACTTACATTATGTTTACCCTTGCCTTTGTCACCTTTACTCTGTTTCACTGTGGGGGCTTCTCAACAGGTGCATCATTAGTTTTTGTCTCAGGCTCACTTCATGCAATTGTTCTAACTTCTACTTATCCATTTTCCTTGTATATAACCTGTCAAAATTTGCAGGCTCATGTTTTGAAGTAGATTATTCAAGATCTATATTGATGTCTTCCTATTGCTATGATTTAAGATTCATTTTTCCTGATTTGGTTCGTCTTGCTATGAGGGAGACCTCCTACAATTTTGGAGAGCTTATTGAAGTATTTCATGTCCTAGTTGAATCTTTATGTTTCTTTTGTTTTGGATATAGTTCATCAAACCCTAAAGAGGCCACTAACTATACACTTTAACCTCTCTCAATGCCTACAGGACCATCATCTTGATCAAACCTTGATTAAACAAAATTCTATGAACAATTTCAGGATTATTCTTCACCCTCTTGGACATTTTGGCTAATCTCTTCAACAATAAAAGGGTAAGCTCATCTCTGCATCTCCATTTAAATTCATACAAATTCTCATATGGTAATGGTAAGCATAAGAATGCCTTCCCTCACCCATTATATACCTATGTACGATTTTCAAAACATCTCTCCATTCTTCCTTTAACCATTTACTCAGTATCCCTTGACTCCAATCAGGATCATGGTGTTCTGGTACCAAAAATTTCTTGTACAGGTCTACAAATAACTCACCTTTCTTCCACCATCTCTCACCCTTCACAGGTAAGTGAAATTATACCCCAATCAAGTGTTCTATAACATATATTAATACATTCCCCACCTGAGTTTTAAAACCATCAAATATTTGGGAAAACAACATCAAAACCTCCTCATGATAACCCTGGAAATTATAGCAGAAGTCGAACCAACCTGCATCAACAAATTTATGCAAAATCTCGAGATATGCCTCCAAAAATTAGCCCCCTATTGGTTCCAAATGGCTAACCTAACCACTTTTCTTGGGTTCCATCATGTTGACTGTGATCTCCTTGTTGCACTACGAATACTAGGGTTTCAAAATTTGGGCTTAATAATTCCTACACAGACAACTGAAATGGAAAATATTCCTCGGTTGCAAATTGTTGTTAGTCCATGATATAATTATTACAAATTATTTTCAAAACTAAATAATAACTTTGAATGCTCAATATCGTGACCCGAAACTCAAGTTTGGTGGATGTACTATCATGTACAAACTTGTGTTCATTAAATCGTCGCCTTGAATAGAAACATTATTTTACAAGAGATATCAATGCTACATGATTCTCTACACAATCCTATGAATTATCCTCTAACATCTAACATGATTTTTGAAATCCAAGCACGTTCAAAAATAATGATGAGTTTAGGTGCTACAAGAATGGTGACATTCTTGCAGCGACTATGTCTCTCCTTTGTATTTTGGAAAATTAAAATAAATGAGAATTTTGATGGGACATACTCAAACCATGAAAATATCAAATCAATCTTACTATAAGTACATAAAAATGAAACTAAGCAAAGCTAAAACACCCAAAAATCATAAAAGATAAGTGTATAGGGAAATTGATATAAACAAGTGTATGATGAAACACGATTTTTTGGAATTGAGAAGATAGGAATGAGTTTTTAATAACATAGGCTAACAAAATCAAGGGTAAGAGGTTATAGTATGTCTGAGGACTAACATTGGATCCTTTTGGGGGTAATTTTTGTAAATGTGTTGAACCTGAAAAAAATAGATCCATCTAAAAAATAATACACACATTTGCAAAGAGAATTTGAGAAAGAAGAATAAGCAGAGAAAGAATGAAAGAATTCTCATTAACTGTTGTGAATAATGAATAATTTACACATGATATACTCTTTATAAATCAATAAGTGTGCACTGGAGGATAACCAATGTGCCATAGTGGTGGTCTAGAGTGATATGGACACACACCAATAGTTACGGGAGTGAACTGCCACCTAGTCTAGTCTCTTAGGTAGTTAGAGGAGTGAATTGCCACCTAGTTGAGTTAACTAGTCAACTAGTCTTCAGTTAACTTACTGAACAAAGAGTAGTGAAGAGTTAACTCAAGGAATCAAGGGTAATGCACCAAAGTGGTGATGATACCAAGGAAAGGTTGAATTAGTATGGTGATGATCCTAATGTTGCATGGTGACAAAACCAATGCAGCATCTAAACTCAACTCAACTAGTCAAACTGAAGTGTCAAGTGAAAGAGAATATTCTCTAGGTGGAATGTTCTCCCCTAAAATATAGGAGACTAGATAATGAATAATTATGACTAATAAACAAGGAAAAACCTTAGGAAAAATAAATCCTGGGTGTGTGTGAAGTAACTCCAACACCCCCCTTGAACATTACTATGGTGAAACTAAAGAATGGGTTCCGACAATGAGGCCATGTTAGGTACCAAAATACAAAATATACACTCAAAATAAAGTGAGGAAAGAGGGAAAACCTCATGGGAAAAACCCCCCCTCAAGGTACAATGTATGTAAAAAGAAGAAATACAGTTTCTAGGCAAATGTTTCCTTCACTCTAAGATGACTTCCTAGAGAATGGAACTTCTGCTCAGTGAAGATCTTGGTGAAGATGTCTGTCATATGTTTTGTTGAAGGACAAAAATGTAAGTCAATGATCCCCTCATGTACTAATTCCCAGATGTAGTTCATGTGGATCTCGATGTGCTTCTTCTGATGCTTCTGAATTGGATCTCTGCAGAACTTTAGAGTGCTCTGGTTGTCACACCAGAAGACAATCGATCGATGAAACTAAATGCCCAACTCAGTGAGAAAATGTTGTAGCCACATAACCTGAATGGTTATGTTAACTACCCCTCTATACCCTGCCTCGGCTGAAGATAGAGCAATGGTAGATTTATTCTTGCTCAACCAATAGATAGGCCCAAAACTAAGACTGAGTGAGTAACCAGATGTGGACTTGCAATTAGTGCTATCTTCAGCCCAGTCAGAATCAGTAAACCTAATGATATCTAATGTAGAGTCTGCCTCATAATGAATCCCAAACCTGATGGTGCCCTGTACATAATGAAGGATACGCTTTGCATCTTTCCAATGTAGCTCATGCGTCTCCTTCATGAACCTGGAAACTGTACCAACTACATATGAGAGGTCTAGTTTGGAGTGTGTGAGATACAAAAAGATCCCCACTAGTTGTTTGTACAGTGTGTTGTCAACCAGTGGAGTCTTTCTGCCATCCTCAAGTTTGACTTCTGATAGGAAAGGAGTCAGAGAAGACTTGCAGTTTGTCATGTGAAATTTCTCAAGGAGATCTTGTGCATACTTGGCCTGAGATAGTTTGATTACTAGTCCATCCTGATTGATCTCGAGTCCAAGGAAGAAGTGAAGAGGACCCATGTCTGTCATCAAAAACCTATCATGTAGTATCCTCTTGACTGCAGCAATCACTAAATTCGAGCACTCGGTGATCAACAAATAATTGACATACAGAACTAAAAGTAGAAGTGAATAATCCATCCTGATCATTTAGACATTCGGGTCTGATTTACAATGTACAAAGTTCTATGACAATAGGTAGGAATATATCTTGGCATACCATGCCCTCGGAGCCTGCTTGAGGCCATAAAGTGACTTCTTTAGTTGACAAACCAAAGATGAGTCCTACATAAATACCTAGGGATGCTCCATATAGATCTCCTCAGAGATATCACCATGAAGAAATGCATTCTTCATGTCCATATGATGAAATTCCCATCCCTTGGCTACCGCAATGGAAAGTGCCAATCGTATGGAATTCGTCATCGCTACTGAAGTGAAGTTCATCATAGTCAGTACCATGAACCTGCTGAAAGCCTTTGGTGACAAGCCTGGCTTTGTATCTGCTGATCTGTCCATCCGCTATGCTCTTGGTCCTATAGACCCATCTGCATCTGATAATTTTCTTCCCAGAAGGAAGGGGAACCAAATCCCAAGTCTGGTTCTCGAGGAGGGAGTTGTACTCCTCCTGCATGGTGGATTCCCAAAATGGATTTCTAGCAACCTCGCCATAAGACTTTGGATCTGAAGATTGAACCAAGAAAATATTCCTAGAGGGAAATAGTTCATTGGAAGTGAGTGCAACAATAGTATCCTTGAAATCATATTGATTACTCTAGTATCAGCTGGATCACCAACGATATCCCCTTCATCCTGAAGAGTAGTATATGCCCACTTGGGCCTCTTCTCTGGATCTGTCTCTGCAACTGCATATGGATGCTCTGATTCTGAATCTGAATCATTTGAGTCCTCTAAGTCAGAACTCTCATCTAAAGAAGAGTCAACATGTGCATGCTCATCATCTCGAACAGGTGGAAGAATGAAGGTGTCTACATGCGGCTGCTGAGGTGCATGCGAGACACTTTCCTCGAATTGGACACTACACTCAATGATGATCCAATCCTAGGAAATATCAATAAGCCTATATCCCTTCACACCATCGAGGTATCCAAAAAAAATGCACTCAATGCTCTGCAGATCAAGTGCCTTCCTCTTTTCAGAGGGAATCTGGGCCCATGCACATGAACCAAAAATGCGAAAGTGGATCACTTCTGGTTTGAGGCCGCTCCAAGCCTCGTAGGGGATCTTATCCTTGAAATATCTATGGGGAGATCTATTTTGGATGTATGTTTCACAATTAAGTGATTTTTCCCATAGTCTCTTTGGCAGTGACTTTGCATGCAACATGAAAGATGCCATCTCCTTTAGAGATATGTTTTTTTCGCTCAACAACTTCGTTTTGTTGCGGAGTATAGGGAACTGTATGTTGCAAATGAATCCCTGCCTCATGGAAAATATTGTGGATCTCATGATTTACGTACTCTCCCCTGTTATCAATTTGGAGGACTTTGATCTTCTTTCCAGACTATGTCTCAACCAGGGATTTGAAATATTTGAGGTGTTGAAAGACCTCAGATTTTTTCCTAACAAAGTAGATCCAAGTAAAACATGAAAAATCATAAAAAAAAATGAGAACAAACCTCACTTTGTGGATGAATGGATGTGGAAAAGGACCCATAAGGTCATTGTGGATCGGATCTAAAGGTGCAGAAGCTCACTGAGACTTCCCTTTGTCGAATTTCTCTTGAGGGTGTTTTCTGAGAACACATCCCTCACATACTCCCATGGAGAAATAGATGTCCAGTAGACCATCAACCAATTTGTGCCTGCTAAGTTGTTGCATGTATATGAAATTCAAATTTCCAAACCTTTTGTTTCATATCCTACTACTTTCATCAGCATGAGTAAGCAGTGAATCAGAATCAGGTTCAATGAATTCAAAAAATGTATATAATATAGACTAATGATTTACCTCACCAATAACAACCTTGGAGTTGGTTTTCATGTCGTATATGTCCAAGGAATTTGGTGTCAATATGAATTTCTTTCTGGTGATGGAATTATTCATCTGATACATGGAGAGAAGGTTGACAGAAAGTTTGGGAACATGAAACAAATTCTCGAAGCTTCAATTGGTGAGTTCAATCCTTCCTTTGTCGATGAATTCGATAGAAGATTTGTCCCCCATTAGAATAGGAGGACCTTTTCATGCATCCAATGAATAATATACGACTTATGATGCAACCATTTGATGTGATGCTACTGAATCAATGATCCAAGCATCAGGAGAGGAGTTGATGACAATCAAGGCATGGCTAGAATTGCCTTTCTTGGAATTCAGATCTTCTGGATTCTTCTTCTTGGAACCCTCGGGGATGCAATCTCCAAGGTTGTTTTGATGAATTATTTGAGACATCATATCTTTTTTTTGCATGCATGCATGCATGCGGATTCCGAATGGAATCCTTTGTGACATTATGTACATTTCTCCCCTTTTCTTCCCTTTTCTCCTTTGGATTCGGAGGCATGGGTGAAGGGTTTTGTGTACCCTTCCTTCTTCGGATGTGCATGAGCTTTACTTTTATATTTATCTTTATATTTACAATATTTTTGGATGCCATCATGCATAGTGAGTGCATGCACCCTTGGGCCTTTGATTGTGCCCTTTTTTATGAGCTTGGTTTGCTCCTGTGTTAGGGATTTGATAAATTCCTCAAAAGAAGGCATCTTCCAGGTGGCTACAGAGGCGAATCTGACAGTGTAGAATGTGGATACGAATACAAAGAATTCAGGAACAATCTTGGAGAGAATGGTGAGAACCATTTGTTTCTCCTCCTTCAATTTATCAACCTTGCAAGATTTGAGTTGTGACAGTAAATCCTTGAATTTTGTAAAGAAATATTGGATATTATCGAAGATTTTTGGATCCAATGTGAGTATCTCCACCTCCACCATGTGTCCCCTCATCTCATCCTATTTTCCAAAGAGCCCTTCCAAGGTGGTATTGGCTTCATTGGGAGTCCTACAGGAAGATATGTGAAAAAGGAGAACGGGAGAAATATGTTGGCCCTTGACCAGGTTTTGAGGAAACGTTGGTCATGTTTGACCATTTTTGGGACTTCGACAGGCTGGTCAAAGGCAGAGCGCAAGACAAACCGAATATCGTGGGATCTCACCCCCTTTTCAAGAATATTTGGGTTTAGGGTTTATGTGATAGGTATGGGATGTTAGCCCATGGGTTTGCCCATGTTTAGGCCCATTTTGTAATGTATAAATAGATATCTAGGCGATGTAAGTAGGAGATGTTATGTGATAATGTTCGAAGTCAGTTGTAAGCTAAGTGTTGTGGTGAGCTAAGTGTGAATAGTTTTGGATTCTTTGTGCATACTATGTGTTGAGAACATGCAAAGCTAAGTGCAATTTATTGTAAGAAGGCTATGTGCTTGAACCTAGCTCGAGGAAGGAGGATCTAGTGAGGTGCACGCAGATCTCCTGTCTTATGCGGAGTGGGTTTTGTGGCTCTGTGCATGTAAGAATATTGAGAGAAGACAATAAAGAAGAAGAAGATTTGGTGGACGTAGCCCCACACTGAGGTGAACCACGTATATCATGTGTTATGGTTTCTTTGTGCATTATGGTTGTTATGTTATTGTTTTTATTTATGCTTAAGTGTTGTAATCTCTATGTTGAATGCATCTAGTATAGTAGCTTAGTGCTTAGTGATGTGAATGAATGCTATATCTGATCTGTTTCTATAGGCTAAGTTCTTGGATGTGTTAGATATTATTGAATACTGCATTTCTATGTAATTAGGGTTTGGACCTGCAATGTGAATAAAGGTTAAATACTGATAAATGTTAACTGCTAATTGCTCTGTTAAGTAATGTGATCACAGATCTGTGTCCCAGCTAGGTTGTAGACACTAGATTCCTGCAACCACCCCTGCCTCTACCTCGAGTGAGACTTCATCTACTTCATAGGTGTTGCCGAAAGGCCCGGTAGTTAGGGTTTTTTTGGTGCGTTGTTGAAGCGTTGAACCCCGAGTCTGCCCTTGTACCAATAAATGGTTCTGTTGCTTGGACCTGAAACTGTGATTGCTGGGAACTGAAGAAAAGAAGAAATCTATGTATGTAGATCTGCTTCTTTAGTGTGCAGTACCCTACTTGACTTGTGAGCTATATGCTAAGAAAGGAATTGGATCTGAAGAAAAGAGGTAAGATCTTAAAGATTTGTGCTCTGATAAAGGTAAGATAAGTGAAATTTTTTATTTCGAAAGAATGGATCTAGGTGTGTTTGATAGATTTTGTCCTAGCCTGAAAACTAGGGCATAGCTAGAAGAAAGAATATTTGATATGAGTAGATCTGATAGAAGTAATGAAAGATATGTTATTCCTATGCATAGAAAGAATGTTTGGACTAACAAATGGATGCAGGATCCTAGAAAGAATTTTTTGCAGGTTCAGCACTGTAATCCCAGTGCGCAGTATAGGAAAGGTTGGGAATCATTTAAAGGAAAGAGAGGATTAACTCTTTGTTATAGTTGTAGAAAACTGGGACATATTGTTAAGGAATACCTTGGTAGAGGTCCTAGTTGTCTTTGTTGTAAAGCTATGGACCATGAAGTTTTGGATTTCCCTAGAATGATTGCTAAAGTTGAAAATATGAATATGAGACAAGAAAACCATGAGACAAGCCATGAAACTAAGGATATGATAGAACCCCAGAAAAAATCAGAGACTATATTATTATAGATGAAGGAAACCCTGGATGATCACAAAGACATCAACTTATCAAAGATCTTAAAATAAAATGGGTATATAGAAACAAGAATAGGAGACTTTGACATAGACTATGTTTTGGATGAGGAAACACAGGTGAATATTATGAGAGAAAGAACTTGGGAAATTTTGGGAAAGCCTGCTATGGTTCCTTCATTGGGAGGAATAGGATTGCTTAAAGGAAAATCAATAATCCTATGTGGAAGACTTACCTAGATACCTATGAGTGCTCATGGCACTTAGACAAAGGAATAATTTGAGGTTGTTAAGTTTGTTGAGAACAATACCCCATTTGTTATTTTTCTAGGAAAAAACTGGATTGAGAAAGATCAGATACGAAGGCAACAAGAAGAGGAAGACCTAGAACAAAAAAAGAAAGAACTAAGATATTTCATGGATAGGAGAATAGCGCACTTAATAGAAGAACATGAGGACAATTCAAAGTAACTAAGGGCCAGAGACCGGGCTGTTGAAGTTGAAAGAACATAGGAAGACTTGAAACACTTGTCCATATAGGAGAGTAGAGCACCTACTCCAGAAAGAAAAGAAGTGTTACCCTCGAACCTTGTGAAAGATCCTTAGTAGTGAGGAGTTATTGTGCCAAGGGGAGATAAGAACAATAATGAAAAGAGGAACCCAATGACTCAGATTATAGGAAATAAAGCTAGAAATCTCAGCAAGAAGAAAGCAAAGTCAGAAAAATTGCAGGAAGTTCTAGAGAGAACTTCACAGAAGGAAGGTTTGCAGAACTTGAACTTCGCTAGAATAGAAGAACAACATAGATTGGCACTTCACTAGGGAGAAACAATATGACCGTTGGAGGCGTCTTCACCATTAGACCCATGCTCTAGAACAACTAGAAACATAGTTATGGCCAGAAATATCGCCTATGGACCGTTGGGACCACGCCATAACGGATGGAATCACATTGATGGAAGGATTATTGTCCATTGGAGGAATCTGTTACAATGTTGTCTATTTATCCCATCAAATGTTACACTGAGAACACTTTTGCAAACAGTGATTATTTGAGCCCATAGAGAGATGACTATTATCGCACTGAGCCTATTGAGACTTTGCCACCCATTCTGTTACCGTGAGTAATTGCCCGCCTACCTAATATATTTGATCTCAAGCTTGTATGTTGGGTGAGTGTAGTGCAATGGAAAATTCCATAGAGGAAATTATGATAGATTTAATGGTTGAGAAGGTCATTTCCGCAAGGGCACATACCTCATCAACTAGAGGAGTGAAAGCATCCCCATCGAATACACATCAATCTGGACCCTCTACAGTTGCGACAGAGAAATAGAGTAAAAATCATGATGACTTGGCGAATGTGAAGCTCATCCCATATATCCTGCTCGAGTACCTCCTGGCTATGACTGGCATGATTAGTTATGACAGTGTCCTGAGGGACTTCGACTACACTTTGATCACTACATACCTCCCGAAGGGGATACGCACAGTTGGTCCATAGTTAGGACATATTATGACATTGAGGATCAGTGACTTCAACTTAGGAGATCGTAAGAACTATGGCATGCTCACCCCACATAAATATTTGACCAAGACAAAGGGGAAGAAGATAAGAAGAAGAAGGGAGAAGTAACACCATCTAGAGATCCCATTGATGAGGCTAAGACATCCAAGAAAAAAGTTTCCATGACAAAACCTTCATTGAGGAAGAAGTCCAAAGCTATTAATCCCAAGCTGCAGACTGTGATCACAATCGATGAAATCAACCTCATCATCGTTGTTGTATCAGATACCTCAGAAGGTATTTTACAGCGTAATGAAGAAAAACAAGAAACCATGTATGATCAGATTGAAGAAGAGATGAAAGGGGTACAACAAGCCCTCTACACCATCCTCGCAGTGTCTACTACGCTTCCATCATCTTAATGGATTGAGTTGGGAGATGAGCCTACCCAGCTACACAGAATAGCAGATGCGACCGAATCTTGCCTTCGTCGTGTCCAAAAAAAAAATGAGCAGGCCACAGAGGCATTAAATTAAGAAAAAGAGGAAGCCCTAGAGAAAATCCAGGTTGCACAACAAGAAAAAGACAACCTCGAGATGAAGTTCACAGAGGATAGAGCACAGATATAGAAGGACAAAGAACAACTGATCATAGAAAAGATTGGAGTTAAAGAAGTAGTCACTAGAGAACTTCGCTCTGTGACAAGATTAGAACAAATGGAAGAAGACCCAGTGGAGAGTCAAATAGGGAATCTTGTTGAATCCATTCAACAACAACATCAAAGAGTAGTAGAACTAGAGTTACAAGCAGTTCCAAGCACTCCGCAGGAAGTGCGATACCAAAGAGAAGAAACTACCTAGAGCGCAGTCTAGAGAATCAAGGCATTGGCCTTATAATGTAAACAAATCATCATTCGAAGTGTGAAAACTTACGAGCACCTTGCAGAGGACTCTGAACTAAGGACACTAGAGTCACATCTCTAGGAGGAAAAGAAGCAAGCAACATCAGTGCAAGCATAGTTGAAGCCTCTGGCAGCGGTCGAGAGGATGAAACGGTCCCAAGAATAGAACATGGTTCATCAGCTGGTCCATGCCATCCAGAGTAAAGTCATGGAAGTGACTCAGAATCTCTAGCCAGTACAAGATGAAGCCTACACACTTTTTTAGGAGATTGAAGGATGAGGTGTAGAACTGGAACAAATGGCCACCACAGTCGAACAATGCTTGGAAGGACTTGTGACCGAGAAACTTATTCAGGATTTTGTTGAGCAGGAGGCTCTGGAAAAGCAGCAGGTTGAGCCAGATCGAGCTAAGCTCGAGGACTTTGAGGCAGAGATACCGAGATAAGAGTAACTCGGCATGAGTCACAATTGAGTGTTGGGGGCCTATTGGCCCTTGACCAGGTTTTGAGGAAACACTGGTCATGTTTGACCATTTTTGGGACTTTGACAGGCTGGAGAAGGCAGAGCACAAGGCGAAGCAGAGATCGCAGGATCTCGCCTCATTTTTAGGGATTTTTGGGTTGAGGGTTTATGTAACAGGTATGGGATGTCAGCCCATGGGTTTACCCATTTTTAGGCCCATTTTGTAATGTATAAATAGATATCTAGGCGATGTAAGTAAGAGATGTTATGTGATAATGTGCTAAGTCAATTGTAAGATAAGTGTTGTGGTGAGCTAAGTGATAAATTTGTGGATGATTCGTGCATACTGTGTGTTGAGAACTTGCAGAGCTAAGTGCAATTGATTGTAAGAAGGCTCTATGCTTGAACCTAGCTCGGGGAAGGAGGACATGGAGAGGTGCGCGTAGATCTCCTATCCTATGCAGAGTGGGTTTTGTGGCTCTATGCATGTAAGAAGTTTGACAGAATACAATAAATAAGAAGAAGAGTTGGTGGATGTAGTCCCACACTAGGGTGAACCACGTATATCATGTTTTATGGTTTCTTTGTGCATTATTGTTGTTATGTTATTGTTGTGATTTATTCTTAAGTGTTGTAATCTCTATGTTGAATGCACCTGATATAGTATCTTAGTGCTTAGTGATGTGAATGAATGATAGATCTGATCTATTTATATAGGCTAAGTGCTTGGATGTATTAGATCTTGTTGAATACTTTGTTGTTTTGTAATTAGGGCTTGGACCTGCGATGTGAATAAAGGTTAAATACTGATGAATGTTAACTGCTAATTTCTATGTTAAGTATTGTGATCACAAATCTGTGTCCCAGCTAGGTTGTAGACACTTGAGTCTTACAACCACCCATGCCTCTACCTCGGGTGAGACTTCATCTTCTTCACAGGTGTTTCTGAAAGGGCCGATAGTTAGGGTTTTGTTGGTGCGTTTTTGAAGCGTTGAACCCCGGGTCTGCCCCTATGCCAACAAAATAAGACTGCAAATTGTTCTGAGTGCCTCATCCATGCGATTTAAGTACTTGGATTTTTATATGGTTGATTTCGGTTATGTATATTTATTCAAGGTTAACTTGTACAACTCTCTGGCTTGGAGATGTATGGATATTTTCTCCTTCCATGCAAAATATTTTTAAGGTGTAAGAATGAATTCTTTTTGGAAATCCATCTTTCCGTTGTCTTCCATCTTTTGTACCTGCAAAAAAATTTGTTGCATCTTTTTCTTAGCAGTATGTTGGATCTAATACCATGTAAATGTGTTGAACCTGCATAGAATAGTTCTAGCTAAACAATAATACATACATTTGCAGAGAGAATTTGAGAAAGAAGAAGAAGGAGAGAAAGAGTGAAAGAATTATCATTAACCATTGTGAATAATGAATAATTTACACATGATATACTTTGTATAACTCAATTAGTGCGCACTGGAGGAGAACCAATGTGCCATAGTGGTGGTATAGAGTGATATGGACACACACCAGCAGTTACGGGAGTGAACTTACACCTAGTCTAATCTCTCAAGCAGTTACGGGAGTGAACTGCCACCTAGTCTTGTCTCTCAGGCAGTTACAGGAGTGAACTGCCACCTAGTTGAGTTAACTAGTCAACTATTCTTCAGTTAACTAACTTAACAGAGAGTAGTGAGGATTTAACTCAGGTAATCAAGGGTAATACACTAGTCTGGTGATGATACCAAGGAAAGGTCGAATTAGCATGGTGATGATCCCAATGTTGCATGGTGACAAAACCAATGCAACATATAAACTCAAGTTAACTAGTCAAACTGAAGTGTCAACTGAAAGAGAATATTATCCAGGTGGAATATTCTCCCCTAAAATATAGAAGATTGGATAATGGCTAATTATGACTAATAAAAAAGGAAAAACCTTAGGAAAAATAAATCCTAGGTGTGTGTGAAGTAACTCCAACAATGTTTTATGATAAAACATTAAGAACTATGTAGACCAATGTCTTTTTTTTTCACTTAATCAGTTTTGAATATCCACCATTTTTCCGTTTCCATCTGCTTTGATCCCTTCTTTATTTTAGATCAATATTGTACATTGAAATATCAAAATAAAGAACTAATTGTAGACTAGTACCTCCATTGGGATTGGAGTATTTATTTGATCTACTTAAACACACCAAAATAAAAATTATGTATAGGTTAATCAATCCTAGGTATTCATGTAAAATAATGCTTTAGAAAATGTCCATTTACTGGACCCCCAAATATATCGTTGTCATCCAAATTTTGTAGGACAAAGGTGTTATTAATCATATTTTTTTCTATTTTAAAAGGACCAAACCACAAATTATTGAAATTACCATGTTTTGTTTTCTTCCCTCCTAGCATCCCACCTTAGAACAAGGTCTCATTTTTCAAAATCATATTTTTTAGTATTTCTATCAAAGACTACCTTGACCTTTCTCTGATGAGCTTCATAATTTTCATTAAGAATTTCTCTTTTCTACTCAACTTCGATGATTTGAAAAATCATTCTTTGAATTTCATTTGGTTCTTCCAACTCCTCTTGTAGGAATTTAAGTACAGGTAGACCAACATGGGTTGGAAATATGGAATATGTCCCATAGAATAGAAGGAAAGAAGAGGTTCCAATTGTTTTTTTGGTATTGATCCTGTCATCCCATAAAGAAAACTTCAACATGGAATCCCACGATATTTTATTTTCTTCCAACAACTTCTTAATAATTATGACAAGACTTGTGTTTGAGGATTCATCTAATCCATTACCACGTGGGTAATAAGGTGTAGAATGAGCCAGCTTAATGTTATACTTTGTTTAAAATTCAACCATAGAAGCAGAATTAAATGCCTGAGCATTGTATGTAATCGATTTCCTAGGGCATCAAAATCTTGAGAAAATATTTCCCTCCAAAAATCCCATTATAACCTTATCTATTGCATTCCTTGTAGGGATAGCATCGATCCACTTCATAAAATAGTCTGTGGATATGAGTATCCATTTGTGTTTCCCAAAATTAGGTGTATGAATTTCTTCAATGAAATCGAGGCCTCACTACTGAAAAAGGTCATTTTCAATTATAGGTTTCAAAGGCATAGAAAGCAACTTTTGTTTTCCTCCAAACATATGGCATTCTTCACATGCTCTAACCTGGGAAAACACATCAGAAAATATCACAAGCTAGTAATATCTTGTCCTCAATATTTTGAAATTTGTGGCTTTCCAATGGTAATGTCCTCCACAAACTCCTTTGTGTAGATCAGTCAAAACATGCTTTGCTTCTTCCTCGTCAACACATCTCAGTAAAATTCCAGTAGGGTCTCTCCAAAACAAGACCCGATTAATCATGCAATATTTCAGAGCTTTAAGTTTCAAACACCTCACCTTAGACTTATCAAAATCAGGAAGAGGTTGAATATTTTCAAAAAGTAGACAATATATTTATACCAGGATGAAGAAATATATTTTTCCATTACCTATAAGCTCCTTCCTTCAATTTGTGAAACTGAACCATTTGGTTGGAAAAAAATGTAATGTATCCCAAGAGAATTACAATTTGATTCAAAAATCAACTTGGAAAGACCATGTCCATTGATCAACTTTGTAGGTTTTATGACCAAATTATATTCCAAGAGTTTGGTTATCCATATTCCCCTTTGTCCTTCACTATTTGGATGTACAAGTATCTCTTTCATAGCACTTCTAGGGACATAAGAAATTATATGGGAATGAAAAACATCAACCCTGAAGTATTTCAGTGCCTTAACTAAGGCATAAGCCTGCTTTTCCATGATGTCATACTTCAATTCTACATATCTAAGGGTCTTTCTAAAGAAAGAGATAGGTTTCTCATACCCTTCATCATTCCTCTACAACATAACAACAAAAATGGTATCTTCAAATACAAATGAAAAAACAAGAAATTATTTAGAGTAATTTGGACTAATGAGGACATGGGTTTCAATTAGGGCTTGTTCTATGCTCTCAAGGGAATACTTTTCTTCAGGTGTCCACTTAATTTCTATATCTTTTTTTAGCATATTGGTAATAAGCTTGATGATTTCAGTAAAAATGGGTATGAACCTCCTTAAAACATTTATTCTCCCTATGAAGGACTGTATAGAATTTTGGTTTCTTGGAATGAAAATATTCTAAATAGCCTTCCCCCTCTCAAGATCTATCTTGATTCCTCCTACAGACACAATATGACCTAGAAGCTTGACTTCATGCATGTAAAAGTGATATTTCTTTGGGTTTAAAGATATGGCATAGCTTCTGCACTTTTTAAATGTATGTTGAGGTGATGCAAGATTTCTTCATTATGTTTTGAGAAAACATTAATATCATCAAGATATATGACCATGAATTTGTCTTTTTCTCCCACAAACACAATGTCCATGGCCCTTTGAAAAGTGGCCCCTGCGTTCATCAAACCAAATGGAATCTTATCATACATGAAAGTGCCTCAAGGAGTAGTGAAAGCAGTCTTCTTCTTATCTTATTCAAAAATTGATATCTAATTATATCCAGAGCATCCATCCAGCATGGAAATTCTTTGAGCACCCACTAATTTCTATAGAATATGATCCATATTTGGTAGTGGATAATTGTCCTTTAGTGAACATCTGTTCATATTTATAAAATCCACACACAACCTTATTTCACCATTCGTTTTCCTAGCATGTACAATATTGGCCACCCACTCTGAGTATCTAAGAGGTACTATGATCTTTGCATCAAGCAGTTTCTTCACTTCTATTTCAATAATGGGCAGTATCCTAGGGTTGACCTATCTCATTTTCTATCTAAAATATTTATAGGCCACCTTCAAAGGAATTGTATGTTGAATACACTACAAGGAAAAAACCTTTTAGCGGGGGTTTCTAGTGTTACAAAATTGGCAAAAGTTGTCAAAAAACCCTCTGCTACAACATCTATTTTTTATAGCGAATGTTTTTGTGGATACTATAATGGAACTTGATTATAACTAAAAAAATATGGGCATCCAAAGATGTTAGCGGGTCTTTACAAATCAATGTGTTTTTATGATGTACAAGCACCAACGAATACATATACATACCACATTGGTGTTGTACACTTAACATCAAGCACCAGAGTAGTAAAATATTTAATCATCGGGGTGTTTGTCTTACAAGCACTGGGGCTTTAACACTAAAACACACGGGGAGAGTTAAAAATAATTAAGCATCGGGGATTTCTACTTAGAACACACTGGTTCTTTATTAATAAGAAGGCACCAATGTTGTATAAAATAATATGCATTGGTGCGTTACCTAGAAAAAAAACCCCGATGCATTAAAAATAGAAAGCACCAATGCTTTTTAGTAACAAACAAGTGTCGATGCTTATCAATAACACAAAATCACCAATGTGTATTAATAACACAAACGCACCAATGTTTATTAATAATCCTAAACCAATGGTGCTTATTAATAACACAAAAGCAATGGTGTTTTGTATATGCTAAACGCACCAAAGGCCAAATTTTTAATGTAATTTTGAGGTACTAAATAAATATTGAAACCAATGCTAATTGATTACATAAAAGTATCGGTGCACATTTCTTATGAAACACACCGGTGTGTTGTAATATTAAATGCACCGATGAGATTAATTATTAAAATACAATGAGAAACATCAACCTGTGATAGTGCAATTATTGTTATTTTTTAATTCCATTATTTATCAAAAAAATTACATATATCTTATATTTTGAGTAGTGAATTTGGATCAGGGATGATTTTAGGGGCTAAATTTCGCTCATTGGCTAATTTTCCATGTTTTTTCCAAAAATGAGATTCGCTTTTTTAAAATTGATTCTCCCAAATTCTATAGGATAAAATTATTTTATTTTTACAAAAATATCGCCAAACATTTATAGTTAACATATGAGAGATTAGTAATATTCACCAAGGTTTCTACATTCTAAAATAAATTTACATCCTTAAAATCATCCCTGATTTGGATATGATTTTTGAATTAATTTGTTATATCATTAGATTTTGTATCTCTTCATTATAATATTTATTCATCCATATATTTACTCAGGGATGTAACATTTCATAGCGACATTGGACAACACAATAGAATAAATTACAACATATTTTATTATATGAATGAGAGGGTATTTGTCATACAAAATGGGGCACTTATCAGTAATACATTGTCCTTCAATTTGGACACTATGTACATTACATTAAACAAAAATGCCTGATTTTCATAGATAATTATTTCAAAAAAATACAATTGCAGCTTGCGTTGATATCCAAATATATTGGTCATCATTTTTCACTGGAACTATTGTTAGTGCTCAAGCTACTTCCATGCCTTGGGTTATTTTGTTGAATGTTTGGTTGATTTCCTCGATTGTTTTCATCTTCTTCAAGTTCCATATACAAACATAAAAACAAATTGTAATGAGTCTATCTACATTGGTGAGAATAATGAAAATTAAAATAAATAATATACGTGAATGTAAATTGAAAAGTGACGTACCAAAGAAAGAATTGACTGATGAATCATACACATATGTGAAAAGTCAAATCCCATGCTTTGTTTCAACAATTCTTCTTTGGCTTAGTTCCATACTTTTTTCCTACAAGTTTTATAACCCATAATAAATCATAGATTTAATATAAAATATTATTTTTGTTTCATTAATTATAAAATGATAGAAGTAAAACAACATAAATTGTACTCATGAATTTCACAATTAATTTTTGATATGCCAACATATACTCACAACCCTTACTGAACCCAATGTCAATAAATTTTTCGGATGGCTCTTCTTTGTATGTTAGCACACGTTTGAAGACATTCAAGGATGGTTGTTGTAAAACAACTTAAAATATACAAAAAAAAACTTAAGTTGTTATAAGGAAATAACAATTACTCACAAACTTTGCTATCAACCCTTGTATTCCTTGTCGTGCAGTTTTATGTGCAGAATGAGTTCCATTTTCTTTTCTTTTTGTCATATAATATTCAAAAATTAATATTCAATGATAAATTAATTATTTGTACCTAATAGAAAAATTCAATGATTCCATACATTTGAAGCACGTTGTTGTTGGGATGGCTCCTCCTATGATGCAATTACATCCATTTCTTTGACCATCTCCTTATATATTTTTTTGGACATTCCTACTAGCATATTTCAGATATCAACTCGTTCATCCTCTGAGATTTTCATAATTTTGCTAAAAAAATAACATGACAATAAAGTATTTTTATATTGATATATGAAA
>ML787958.1:139657-161525 GCA_009831015.1 Picea engelmannii | reverse complement strand
TATATATATTACTTTTTGAATGATTCTTTTTTGTTGTTGTATGTTTTTGTTAATGCAAATCTGATAGGTCTTACTGACCATTGCTCTGGAAATGATTCCTGTAGTTTAGATATAACTTGGTTCTTAGAATCATTTTGATTGATTTCTATATTGTAAGTGGAAAGTAAGTCTATACATTTGTTCCTCTATATCCCTCATAGTTTTGTGAAAACATTATGTGACAACATTTTCTATGTTGTTTAGATGAGAAAACATCGAGGATGTTTGTTTTTATGCACCATAATTTTTAATTTAAAAAAAAATGTCAAACAGTCGATTTCATTTGGGATCCAATGCAATAAGTGGTCCCTTTGCATCACATGTCAAACACATATATATAAAAACAAACCCAATAGATCTAAAATGCTTAAAATGAAAATCCACAATTCTGAAGTGATAGAGGGAGTTAAACCCTAGGGTGAAATTGTGCATTCACATAAGAAAAAAAACAAGGGTTTAAGGTAAGTATGATTTTTTTTTTAATTAAAATCCAAATAGGAATACAATTTGTAAAAAAAATTATTATCAAAATAAACAGTAAAATTTAAAATTATGTATGGTTTTGAGTGAATCACCATACCCTTCAAATCCTGATTTTTCGAATATTTCTATTGTTTCAAAGTATTTTTTTATTCCACAATGTTCCCCGATATGTCTCTCTTTGAAATATGTCTCCTGTAAATTTTGGCAAAGTAATGAAAATATTGAATACCTTCTTAATATTTAAAAAACTTTATGAAAACGGGTTTAGAGTGAATCAACATACCCTTCAAATTATCATATTCTGAATAATATTGTGGTTTCAAAGTATTCTTCTCCTCCACAATGTTCCTTTGTATGTCTCTCTTACAAGTCTCTCCCCTACAATTTTTTGCAAAATAATGAAATAGTGAATAGATTTTTAGTATTTAAAGGACTTTATGAAATTCGATTCCCGCTCTTTTTTTAATTGTTTAAAAAAAAATTCTTTTTTTTTTTTAACTTTTTTTGCACAATGGTGCATTTATGTCAGACGCATCGATGTGTCCATATTCTTTCCAATGCATGGGAGTGTCCATATTACACACACCAGTGCGTCCATATTATATTACACATTGATAACATATAAAAAAAATTATTAACAAAATATCGAAACACGGTGTGGTTAATTTTTCAACGCACCTGTGCTTATTATTAATATGCACACTGGTGCGTTTGTGGTTTATAAGAACACTCTAATTATTTTAAATTTATTTGAACTTTTATTTGCACATAAATAGTATATTCATCTCAAATTATGTTTTAGGATGAATTCACATGACTCACAATACTTTAGTATACATTTTACATTTTATGTTGCCTTATTCTTAAAAAATGGTTTCAAAACTATATTCAAACTTAAATTGTGGTATGGTCCTCGAAATTTATTTTAGATATGTATAGAAAAATATATTGCTATTTTTGTTGACATGCAAGGAGAAAACCTTATTGTTACACATGAAATTTGCACACCTAGGTACCTCGCCCTAAATGTTGTAAGTTCCATATAAGTGTCTCATACACCTTGAAACCATGGAATAACCTATGTCACAATCCCTAGTCAATGTGGAGGAGGGATATATTACATGAAGGCCAAAATGCCAAGTGCACATGAATTGTTATTAATATTCATGAAAAACAAATTAATTAAGTGTGAGAATCAAGTGCACATGAAATATTCTTAATATTCATGAAAAATAAATTAATTAAGTGTGAGAATCCACCTCACATTTGGTTTCCTATTTTTTAGGGAAGGTGGAGGATCTCATGGATGGTTGAAATATTTCCTCCTTAAAATCCTTGAGAGATATTTCCTCCCTAAAATACTTAAGAGATATTTTCTCCCTAAATATCTTAGAGATCCCTTTTTAGTGGATCTAATGAGTGATCCTCTCCATGGTGGTTAAGCCTCCAACTCCTATATAAGGAAGCATTCTTATGGTGAAAGGGGGGAATAATCAATGAAAAGTATTGTCATTCTGATCGTGGATATTTTGAGAAAGGGGTTGGAAAAGGAGGACTTGGTGAGGTTGTTGCATCTGCATCTACAGTTTGTAAGCACCTTGTTTTATTCTCATTAATATATATGCTTGGCCTATTTCCTTCAAGTTTGTGTACATTTGCATGGGCTTGTTCTTTGGATGAATCTAATTTTAAACTAATCTTAGTAGAATAGGAAGTAGTATTTGTCTTCATTGTCTATTGGATTACAGAACTCATTGACGGACTTGAAGATCAAGTTCAACCCAGATCAAGCGAGAACAAACTTCAGAAAAAGGTACTCATACTTTCTTCCTCTTTTCCCTTGACTAGTTTAGCTACATTTAAAGGAATGTCAGTGTTCAAAGTTAGAATCTTTCTATCTTGGTCATAGGGGTCTAAGATCCAAGAGGACATTCACCTGTCCATAGGGGAATTTTTCTACAATATTTATACTATGATCAAATGGACAATTCTTCAAATTGCAGCCCATTCCATATTTCTCAAAGTCCATTGCATAGTTCTCCCTTTCTATCTCCAGTAAGTTTAACTTATTTTATTTATGTTTCGATTATCTAATTGATTTTTTTTTATCCATGTCTATCTGAATAAAAATGTATCCAAATTTGTAGGATCCTGATTCATAATCGAGTTCAGATGCATAAAATATTCCATTACTGGTTCAAAAACGTTGTAAGGTCTTACCAAGAGAAACATATCACAAGTAGTTGGTAGATGAAAATGGACAGCCGATTTACCTTGCCAATTGTGACATTTCATCTTCCACCCGCAATCTTGGGTTGGAAATGGTAATAATTGTTTGGTATAATGTGATTTTAACTAACACATTATTTCATTGTGCTTACTAGTATCATCGATGTACTAATGTTCAATATTTTTGAAATTAGGATTCTGATGATGAGCGGTCTAACTACCATCTTCCGTTGCACCCCACAACAATGTCAACCTGAGAGAAGGCTACAATGAGAGAACAAATCAAAGAGGAAGCGTACCAAGAATGGTTGAATCAACCACCTATTCAATTCCCACTATGTCCATATTCACAAATTAGGAATGACTACAACAATAATAGTTCTTTGGAAGTAGGCAATGGAGACAATCAAAAATAGGTTTATATGGATGATTACTTACGGGATACGATTGCCATGGAGATAATTTTGTTAGATGCATTCCATAATGATGAGCTAGGGGATGATTCTCATATCAGTGATACCATTTTTGAAATCCTAAAATCTTCTTCTACCACCCCTCTCTTTGGACCTAGTGCCTAGTCAAAGTCTACCCATCTTGGGACAACACTGTTACTTTACAACTTGAAAACAAATTTGGGCATGTTAAATGCATGTTTCTTGGAAATATTGAGGTAATTGACCAGCAAGTGCCTTATATTAATTTTGAGAAATATTGTCACACAATCAACATTAGAAATGGTTGCTTTTATAAACGTTAAATGAACTTGTACATTTCTATTTCCCACTAATTGTAGGTTATTGAAAGATAATGTTCTTCCCAGTGATAATGTTTTTCTTGGTAGCTACGAAGAGGCAAAGAAATTGTTGAAAATGTTGGGTGTTGAGTATATATCATATCATTCAATCCGAATGATTGTATTTTATATAGAGGAGAATATGCAAAAAAAAGAGATATGTATGAAATGTGGGCATGAGAGGTACCATAAATCAAATAAAAATGGTAAATCTCATGGTCCTCCTCTTAAAATATTGAGGCACATGCCTATAATCCTAAGGATTCAAAGTCTCTTTCATTGCAAAAAATTAGCTATGTTGCAGGGATGGCATGCCTCACACAGAAGTGAGTCAGGAGTTATGTGAATCCCAACAGATTCAATAGCCATGAAGCATATAGAGGATAAATGGGCAGAAAAATTCAAGGATGAAGTATGAAGTCTACGACTCAACATAGAAATGGATGGCGTGAATTCATATTCCCTCCAAAAAACTAACTATTCTATTTTTCATGTAGTAGTGATCAATAAAAATATCCCCACATGGTTGTCCCTAAAGAATGAACATCTTATGTTGGCTCTTATAGTCCCTGGTAGAAGAGAAGTGAAGAATATGGATGTCTACCTACGACCATTGGGAGATGAATTGAAGGAATTATGGGAAGGGATACATGTATACGATGTATCAAGACCCATCGCAACAGAGAGGAGTTTTAAGTTATATGGCATATGTGCTTACACCACACATGATTATCCAGGCTTAAGAGTTTTCTCTAGTAATTAACATGTTTATTGATTTGTTTGTATACGTAACAATATTTATTTATTTGATTCATCGTGATTGATGGTCTATTATTAAACGCTAGCATGTTATGTATACAATAATTTTGCAAGTCTTGTAACTAAAGGCTATCATGAATTTAAATGTTGTGGACCTTATCTGAAGGCTAAGTGGTCCAACCACCTACGAAATCCAGTGTATGACTACTCAAGGGTATTCCTCCCATAAGAACACTCTTATAGAAGATAAACATCCGCTTTCAATGGTAAACCAAAGAGAAACCAAAGACCTGCAATAATGACACCAACATAATGGCTTAGAGCATATGAGAGAGAGAAGGAGAAGGATATTACAAAAATGTTTGATTCAAATGGGGAGCCTATGTTCGATGATCCAAAATTATTCAACACCTATGTTGAGAAATTACCCATTGGGATGAAAAGGAAATCTATATTTTATGAGCTCCCATATTGGGAGCATCTTAAGATTGCCCACTTACTGGATCCCATGCATATATTCAAAAACATTTAATATTCTTTATGGAGGCACATATCATCAAAATAAATTGACACATTGGTTGTGAGGAGAGTTAATATTTATTCAAAAACTAAAGAGAAACATTGGCCAAGATAAGAAAGCAGAGGAGACACTGGTCCCTCTTGGTCTTTCAAAGAAGGTGATGTCCCATGGATTTTGAAGAAAGAAGATTTTTCTTTGGAAAAGGAAGTTATATTGGGTGTGAATGTGCCTTCTTTATGTGGGTCTTTCCTACAACATTACTTCACTATGATTCAAGACCATTTGTCGAGGTTGAAATCACATGACCATTTGAACCTTCTAAAGGTACGACATATGTCAAAAATATGATTTTATTATTTTTCATTTTTATTTTTATGCCATGGGATAAAGCATAATTAATTTTGTATGTGTTTACTTTGTAGTGCCAATATCCTCTTCTCGTGTGTGGGTGTGTGAACCATGAATTCCCCCAAGACCTAAGATGTTCCATATCTAAATTATTTTCATTTGTACATTGGATCACATCAAAGGAGATTCATATGGCTAACATTCCACAGTGGTGTCAAGAGATAGTTGAGATTGTTTATATGTTTGAGAAGGAAATACCATCGAGTTTCATGGACTTGTAGGTTCATATTCTAATTCACATAGTATAGGAGGTTGAATTAGTCAGGGTGGTGTCCTATCATTGGATGTTCTTCTTAGAGTAGTACATGAATAAATTGGAAGGATTTGTTCATCAAAGGGAAAAACTCAAGGGGTCTATGACAGAGGGGTACATATCATATGAGTCTTTCTATTATTATAGTGAGTACATCAAGAAGATTGACAACACACTAGGTAAAGTGATTTGGGATGACAAAAGGGATGAAGAAAAAATAGAAGAGGAGCTTCTCCAAACGAATGGAAAAAAGTGCTTGATAAAGAGTAAATGACTTATCGTTTGTCAAATTTCTACACAATACCTATTTTTTTCTGAACTTTATAATGTATATTTTCATGATCTCATATGTACTATATGTTAGTTTGATTTCATGAATACATCAACGAATTCAAAAATTGATGCCATCAATAAATTCATTTTTTACAATTCCGAGGCAACACAATCGTGGGTCGCATTGTATGAACAAAAGAAGAGGAAATGGGAAAGTGACAGGAAATAATTCAGACGATTGAATGGTAGAAGCATGACTTATCTTGATCATTTAAAAGAAAATATGACAATGATATTCCCCAATAGTTGGGTTGCTGACCAAGTCAGAGAGAAATATGGTGCATCTAGTTGTTACCCGCGTGAAGAAGAGGATGCACTAAACATAGGGATCGATTGTAGAAACTCGTAATAATCTCTCTGTGTACATTTTTAACTTTGTAATGCACATTTGAATTGTAAGTACATCTATATTATTTTATATTTTAATGGTTGGGTTATTAGACACATATTGACACTGTAATTTATTCACTTTTTTATAGTTGCATTTGTTCCTATCTATGTGGGCATATGGACATCATTTTCGCACAAAGGATGCCGATGATGGACACATGAAACAAGACTGTCGAGTGGAATTTGAGTTCGACCAATCTAGTCATGCTAGCCACTGTGATCAAAACATAATACAAGGGAAGTTAGGTTACGTCGAAAAGATACAAGAGATCATTTGAGTGGCATTCTCTTCTTTCCAATGTGTTATTTTAAGGTGCAAGTGGTGGGACACCTTTGATCGGAATAATGTAAAGGAAGATCATGGTAGTGGGATGATATGTATCAACTCTAAAAAGATGTGGGATGAAGCTAAGGAGCCTTATTTTCCCAAAACACTGCAACCAAGTGATTTTTTACCCAGATGTGTTGGATAGGGATTCTTGGTTTGTATTAAGACACGACCCTATATCAAAACATATTTTTGAGAACAACAATGTTATCATGCCAAGCGAGGAAGATGATCAGGGCGATGACAATGGAGAGTGATATATTATATATGTTTATTCTTTAATTACATACTTTTATGTTTTCAAATCTATAGTGGATTTAATAATTTGATTATTAAATTTATAATGGATTTAGTATTTCATATGAAATATGACATATTATTGATTTTTTGATTGGGTGATATAATTAAATGTTATGCGTAAATGATATAAATAATTTTTCATTGTAAATCTAGATGATATTTGAACTTTTAGTATTTTAATTTTAACTTTTACTTTAAAAAAACAATATATTATTGTATTGTAAATATTAAATATGTTATATTATAATTTTAAATTGTATTTGTGTTACCCACCATTTCATATCATTACCATATCGTATCATATTGTATTAGTTTTTAATTTTGAGTTCATACATACTAATTAGAGGAATATTCAGATCTAAAATGAGTGTCCTAAGTGAGTTTTTTCAAAAAAACACCATTGTCCTTAAATAACTAATGCATGTGTCTCTCTCTAAACCCATATAATAATATATACTTAAGATATTAAATAAAAATCAAATACATAATATATTATGTAATATAATAAATATAATATATTATGTTATATATTAATTTTATATTATAAATATAATAATATAATATATAATAAATAAATATAATGTAATATAAATAATACAATAAATATAATACATTATATTATATATTAATTATAACATAATAAAATATAATATATTAAGTTATATATTAATTTTATATTACATATAATATATAATAATAATAAATGTATAGTAAAAAATTGAATTAAACATGTAGATCGTAACCATTTTTTTGTCTCTTATCCCTTATCTTTATCCCCTCTTTTTATTTGTGGGTAAGAAATTTTACGGCTCCTAATAGCTAATTGGATATAAATTTTATAGCTCCTGATAGCTAATTCAATTCTTAATATCGATTACAACAACAATTAACAACATGTAACATAGGATATCAAGAAATGAAATAAAACTTAAATACATGTAATTAACTCAGTTAAGAAAATCATTTAAAGAGAATAATTCACACAAATTAAAATATTTAATATTCTAAATATTTTTATGTTTTTATACATGTTTCTTGGTTAAGTTTGGCATTCATGCATCCTTATAGTATAGTAAAAAAATGTTGAATTAGAGATTTTGAGACTTGTATTAATTGTGGGAATATAAAAACATATGACCAAGTTACAATTAAGAGGAAGTTATAATATCACAAAGATTTTATAAATGTTAATTGAGCTTATCATAACTATTTTTAATTCTTCATTATGAACTTATGAACAAAAAATGTATTCTCGAAATGAGGACCAATTCTCACATCGTACTTTCAAGTAAACTAGCTTGTAAAATTGTGATACAAAATAAGGTTGAAGATTAATATAATTCACTTTTAACTTTCCGAAACTTTAATTAATAACATAAGACATATATTTACCCATTTTTATAACTTATCTACTTTTCATGACCTCTTAACTACAAAAAGATGATAAACTTGGTATTTTCATTTTCATCATGTTCAAATATAAAAATGAAAACATAATAACTTAAGAACTATTGTAATCTAACCTATTTAAATCTTTCCTTTGTAATATATACAATTAATACATCAAAACATTTCTAAAAGGTAGGTATAAGCAACTTTGTTGCTAATTTCACTTGTTTTAGACATGAGTACTTTATTTTAGATATATTAAAAAATAAAGTACTTAATTAAGAGTACTTTACTTTATGGAGAAAATTATATAACACGAACTAACATCAACATCAACATAAACATAAACATACAAATTAAGTACATCAACATGAACAAATATATATATATATATATATATATATATATATATATATGTGAACAAGTTAAATAATTGTTATAATGTACATATCTTATCAACAACATGATAGGATTGATGAGGAACAATTCAGGATGGAGCATTATTTGGAGGGTTAGGGTTTGTTTTTCTTATGACAGAGTTGCGGGATTATCGAGCTAGGGCAAGGGTATAGCGAAGAGGCCTCAGGGTTCATAGCCAAGAAAACTTCCAGCCATGGTGTTGTCTTCAGAGGGGGGTGGCCCCAATAACCCCGGAGGTGTGGGGCACACAAATTCTTCCTTGGCGGTCGTGGGAGGATGTGAATTTTTGGAAGATTGGATGGCGACAGGTGGGGCACGAGAACTTCATGGGAATGGGGTCCCAGGGATAAAGGTCAGAGAGCCAGGGATAACCTTGAGTGCGACAGAAGTGGGCTCAGGGGAAACACTAGCAGAGGTGACAGGTTCGATTTTTTCCTTAGCGGTTGAGTTGCCTTTCTCTGGAGGCCCAGGTTGCTATGAGAGATAGGGAGAGGATTACATGTGTTTCCCCATGTCGGTAGGGGGATTTAATGGGGGATTGGGGTTTTCCGCGGGGGATATATCCACTGGACTTAGTGTCCCACTCTTAGATATTTTGGAGGTAGCAGCATTAGATGGAAAATTCTCTCTCTCGGATAGTTTCAATTCTTCCAGGGCCTTTTCATCATCAAACTCCTGGTGGAAATAGATCTGGGTGGGGGTAGGGGACCTGGGGTCACCTCTAGCGGGGGTGCTTCTGCAATTACAACTGGTACTTTTCCTGAAAAGAGGGGGGAATTTCCTTCTAGATACTCACAAAGGGTGGAACGACCGACAAAGGGCCTAAAAAGGGTGGAAGGACGTCACAACTCTTCATCAAAATATGTTAGTTGTTCTTGTGATAGGGCCTGCACCAAGTGCCTAGTCTTTGGAGAGGACGTCAACATGGACATAGTATTGGACTTCTCAAAAAGGGTCTTGGTTGGACCAGTTAGGGGCAAGAAGCTAGGCATGACATTCCTTAAGGACAAGGTAACCAAAAACTGGTTACCAGAGATCACTAAGATGCCTCACATCCATCTACTCACCAGAGGCTGGTTTTCTTTCATATTCTCCTCCACAGAGGATGTGGGTTGGGTTTTAAAGAAGGTATGGAGCTTGGCGGAGACCCCCACTATCCTTAAATGATGGACCCCTTCCTTTGATGCAAAGAAGGAAAGTATCGATGAAGAACCCATCTAGGTTAGGCTCTCGAGGCTCCCAATGCAATTCTGGAACACACACCATTTTGCAGCCATTGGAAATTTGTTGGGGAAGTAGATATTTCCTTCAAATACACGAGGTACATGTCAGTGGCCCAAATTTTCGTCAAGATCAATTTGAGGCAGGGTTTATTATAGGAGATCATGATAAAATCAATGATCGGGACATTCGTCTAGATTATGTACTATGAAGGGATCCCCTTCAAATGCCACCGTTGCCACATTTATGGCCATGGAGTTGTAGACTACCCCATGCCTTTCAAAGGGAGTGGAAAAAAATCCAAAGGCATGGTTTCAACCTTCTCCCCTCCGAGAAAGAAGGTGGAGCACCAGCTGGACTCCGATACGACAAAAGGGAGGGTGAAGCCTCCCTCAACGGTCTTGGGGACTAAAGGAACGTGCTCTAGAAGTATGGGTTTTTTGGGAGACAGTTTAGTCGTGCCATTTGATGTAGGTCCAAATTCTTCACCTTCCCCAGGGAACATCCTCCACCGTGAGAAGAACTCATCGGGAATTCATCACTGGATGTCTCTTTTTTTTTCCTCTCCCTCTTCAACTGTGGATTGAAATGGTCTAGATGGGAAAGTTGCGGTTCCTCCTTTATTTCTGGGTGGAAAGGGTAACCCTCTAGCCATCTTGTCCTCTCTCACTTGCCCCTTTTCCTTCAGTGGTTTGGTGTTTTCTCCTCTACAAGTCAAACCTTCTTTGAACTTGGGGAGGGAGGGGGGCCATATGTCGACTATTTTGACTCTTCCAAGCCAGATATCCTTACAAGCAGGTGGGGTTCTGAATCCTAGTACTGACCCTCCCTCATTCTCTCACTCTTCGCCTCCTACCATCATGGCTCTCTCATTCACTCTCTCCTCCTCCTTAGCTACACCCTCTGCCTCAACAGAATCTTCCTCGAAACATAGCAGGGTTCATTATCATCTTAGGAGTAGATTGATGATCAAGGAGGACCTCTTGGAGGTCAATTTCCAGATGACGGATGGTTGGGGTTTGGGATCGTTGACTCACTCTTTTTTAGTGGGTAAAGTAAGGGGCCAGAAATAACATTTACTCTTAGCACAATATCAAGACAGAATAGATATGGCTTCTGGTAGACAATCTTACATTGTTTGGGCACTTAGAGAAAAGCTTCCCCAAGAAGGAGTTATCTCATGAGGGTTCTTTCTTTGAACTGTCGGGGTTGGAGAACCCATAAAAAAAAATGTCCCTATGAAGGTTGGTCGATCTAAACTCGCTAGAGGTCATTCTTCTACAAGAAAATTTAGGGGATAGTGCATCAGTGGTAAAGGCTTTGGAATCCTTATTCTCATGATGGATGTTTGTAGCAGTAGATGCCAGGGGTCATTTGGGGCACCTAGCCACTGGGTGGAAGAAAAATAACTGCAACCTGGAAAGTGTCTGGGGTTTTTCATCAGGACTCGGTCTGACGTTTGTTTCTACCGACCTGAGACGCAACTTAACAATTATCAATATTTATGGGCCTCATCAAGAGAGACAACACTACTAGAACTATTTAGCTAAATTCGAGTGGTTCAGGGATAAGGATCTCATACTTGGTGGAGACCTCAATTTATCTTTAGGATCCTCGGAGGTGTGGGGTCCTCGGGCTGCACAGGATCCCTTAAACAACTTATTTCTAAATTTCTTGGACCAGGTGGGTTTGGTGGATGTCGAACCTCAAAATTTAACACCCACTTGGTGTAATAGAAGGGTTGGGGTTGACTGGGTGGCAAAGCACCTAGACAGATTTCTCCTGGCTGATGAGTTCATAGAATCCTTTGATTTGGTTTTCCAGTGGGTTGATTACAAGGGGGGAGAATCCGATCTTCTCTCGATCCTGCTTGAACTCCGGGACAAAAACAGGAGGGTGTCGGCCCCCTTCAAATAATTTGAGGGATATCTCTTGTATCCATCCTTTCAAGTTCTTGTAAGGGAATTGTGGGTGCCTTTTTCATAAGGAACTCAGGTACCTGCGACGGACCATTTTTTCAAGAACCTAAAAATACTGAAACAAGAAACTAAAGGCTGGACCAGGGAAAAAAAATAATACCGGGAAATGAGAGACATCGATTCTTCACTAGCGGAGCTTCAAGATGGGGTCGTCCATGGTTTCTCTAGTCAAGAAGCCAAAAAATTATTGTATGGTATGGAGAAAAGGAGAAGGGATTTACTGGAAGAAAAAGAAGCACACTGGCGGCTAAAGATCTGGTCATTGTGGTTCGCTTATGGAGATGAGAACACTAAATTTTTTCAAGCATATTCCAAAGGTCGGAAAATGTCCAATACCATCTAGAGTTTAAGAGATCGTACGAGGGAGGAGGTAACCTCCTTCTAAGAACTAGACGAATTGGGCACTGAACATTTTAATGAACTTTATAAATCTCAAGAGGGGTCATCTATTAAAAAAATTATTAAGGTGGCTCGGTTATTCCCCCGTTTTGTTGAAAATGATGAAGTAGGGCCTTTAATGGCCCCTGTATCTGAAAAATAACTCATGGAAGTTCTACACTCCTTTCAAAAAGGGAAAATCCCTGGACGAGATGGATTGCCTATCGAATTTTATTTGGGATGCTTCGATGTTCTTGGACCTGATTTACTGAAGGTGATATAGGAATCAAGGGTGAGCGGTCACATTCATAACCCTATCAACTCTACCTTCATAGTGCTCATTCCCAAGATAGACAATCCTTCCTCCTTTGAATACTTTTGGCCTATTTCCTTATGCAATTGCTTGTATAAGATTATTTCAAAGGTAATGATCAGTAGAAGACTAAAGGTGATCCTCTCAAAACACACTTCCTGTGATCAATTTGGATTTCTAGAAGGCAGTCATATACATGAGGCCATTGGAGTAGCACAATAAGGACTTCACATTATTAAACTAAAGAAGCTCAAAGCTATTGTGGTGAAAATAGATTTATCCAAATCTTTCGATCGGGTAAACTGGTTATACCTTAGAATGCTCTTGATTCACTTGGGTTTTGGGATGGATTTTTCCAACTGGGTGATGGGATATTTGAGGTCGATTTCCTTCTCCATTCTTCTCAATGGATCAGCCACATTTTGTTTTCAAGAGGAAAGAGGATTGCGTCAAGGCTTCCCTCTTTCTCCTTTACTTTTCCCACTAGTAGTTGAAGGCTTCAGTCATTTCTTGGTAAGGGAAAAATTGGTCGGGAGATTCACAGGTATAAAGATAGCTAATGGGATGACCATTACTCATTTTCTCTTTTTTGACGTTATTCTAATATTTTTTTATGGCTCGAAGTGAGAAGTTGATATCTTAATGGAGGGTCTCACTCTCTTGAAAATTGCAACTTGTATGCGGGTGAACGCACAAAAATCCATTATTTTTTTCTCTTTGATTGAGGAAGACGTTATTCAACATTTCTTGGAACAGATCCTGTTTCAAACATAGGGGTTGGACGATGGAAAAAAATATCTTGGATTCCACTTAAAAACCAATGATTATCGGAAGACTGACTGGTTGTGGCTTTTGGAAAAATTGGAAAAGAGACTGAAGGTCTGGAGTAATAAATGGCTATCAAGGGTAGGGAAATTATTATTAATCAAGTCGGTACTAGAAGCAATCCCATTTTATTGGATGTCCCTCTCTTGAATTCCAAATGGAATTCCAGAAAAAGCGATAAAATTTTCTTTCTCCTACCTTTGGAGGGGGAAGTCAAAAAATTGGGTGATGCCTTGGGTTTGTTGGGAGAGAATTTCCAAACCAAAGGCCTTGGGAGGCAAGAGGTTAAAAATTATTTTCTTGTTCTCCAAAGCTTTAGCAGCAAAATTAGTGTGGAGACTGATCTAAAAAAAAAACCTTTGGACCAAAGTAGTCCTTCTGAAGTATGTGGCTCCACTCTCCTTGTTGGAATGGCTCAGGCGCCCCAACCCTCGGACAACGGGTATCTCAGTAATGTGGAAGGCGGTAAAATTTTCTTTTGAAGTGGTTGGAAACAGTTTAGCATGGAAGGTTGGGTCTGGAAACTCACTCAGAATTGGCCGCGACCCCTAGGCAGGTTGCATTAGAGAGCACATACTTCCAGTTGATATTTGCAAAAACCTTATACTGAGGGGGATATTACTACCTGGCTCAGGTTGGGGACCCCCATACCATAACTCTCTGGAAACAAGGTTGGAGAAATGAGAGAACATTGTGTTTAGAATTGATTGAAGATTTAACATGGGACCGATATATCAGTGCTCTCAAGAGATAAAATATTCGATTGACTGAGATTGAGGATGAGCTCCTATGGGATGGGGGTCCCGATGGAGCCTACACCCAAAAAGTTGGTTATGTTCAGCTAAACATTGATCCTTTGCAACAAGATGAAAAGTGGTGGTGGAGAAAAATCTGGAAACAAAAGTTCCCAACAAAAGGTAAAATTTTGGTGTGGACAATTCTAGAGAACAAAACTCTAGCGTGGGACAATCTACAGAAACGACAATTCAATTGCCCGAGTTGGTGTTCACTTTTCAATTTCAGGGGGAATCATCTCACCATATCTTTATGTGTTTCCCTTTCACCATCTCAGTATGGGAGGAAGCAACTAAAATTGAACTCATCCATTAGTGCCTGGAAAGGTGCATCCTTTGAAGAAGCCTTGAAAGTTTGGCTCTCACAGAGGAGCCCTCAAGACCTTAAATATTTTCCCCCCATCGTTGCTTGGGGGATTTGGATAGCTAGGAACTCCACACTTTTTCGAGATGAACCACAGTCTCCACTTCGTGTGGCCATTAACTTTTTAGGTATACTTGATCATCTCAAGACAGGGGAGAGAAAGGTTCAGGGCTCTGATCAAAGGGTATAGGTGGAACAGATTGATAAAGGACGACCTTGGGCCTACTTCAACGGAGTGTCTTCGGGAAATCACTTACTCTGTGGGGGGGAGATGTCTACACTTTTCTGATCAACATTTTTTCCTTCTCAGTGCTGGGTTGGGGGATGGCACAAACAACTTCTCTGAGATTCTGGCCTTAAAACTCTTACTTTTATTTGCAGTGGAAAAAGGATGCAAAACATTGCAGGTCTTTGGGGACTCTTTGTTAATCATCAAATGGGTGAAACGAGAACAAAATTTTCATATTGCTAGACTTATTCCTATTCTCGAGGAAGTTCTGAGGATTATCTCTACCTTTGATACTATTTATTTCTCTCATATCTACAGGGAACGAAACAAAATGGTGGATAGGTTTTCCAAAGAAGCCTCGTAGCTAGAGTATGGTAGATGGCACATCATAGAAAATACAGCAGAGGGCATTTTTGATTACCATAGACCCTTTCAGGACGGTCAACTTTAGGGATTTTCATACCTTTCTGGAACTTCAAAGACTGATATTATTGTAAAATGATGTATAAATCATGATTTTGTTTAATGTATAAGATATGTGAACTAAGGACTGGAAGGTGTATGGATTTTCACAAACACTGCTATTTTTTGTTTATGATGAAACTTTCAGATATGGAAGTGATCCCATCAAGGAAATATATATTTGGCTATTCTCCATAGAAAATATATATCTACGAATGTTTTGTACCTCTTTAATTAAATTACAATTTTTTTCCATGGAAAAAAAAAATCTTGTCAACAACACAAATAACTGCTATAACTACATATCTAGTCCATATCCCCGAGGAGAAGTAGGGGGTGGAATTTTGTGAAGAGATTGCTCGACACTATGATCAGTAGAAACAAAAAGTAGAGGAGGAGGTGGTTGGTCAAGTCGTAATCTCTAATGAGAATCATGTTGTGGAGGAATATGTGATGCACCCTGCTCATCTGAGCGAGGTAAAGGAGGAGGAGGAGGAGGAGGAGGAGGTACTGAAGAAGAAGTGCCATCACCACCCTGATCAACATAACCACCTGGAGGAGGAAGAGGAGGAGGAGGCACGGAAGCAGAAGTGTCGTTACCACCCTAATCAACATCACCATCTGGAGGAGGAGGAGGAGGAGGTACTGAAGAAGAAGCACCATGATCACCACCTTGATCAACATCACCACCCAAAGGAAAAGGAGGTATTGAAGAAGAATCATCATCACCACCCTGATCAACATCACCACCTGGAGGAGGAGGAGGAGGAGGTACTGAAGAAGAATCACCATCACCACCTTGATCAACATCACCACCTGGAGGAGGAGGAAGTGGTACTAAAACATAAGCACCATGATCACCACCCTGATCAACATCACCACCCGAAGGAGGAGGAGGAGGTACTGAAGAAAAAGAGCCAGCACCACCCTCATCATCATCAGTACTGGAGGATGCGCCATCCCTCATCCCTACAAGTAACCTGGCAGCTCCAACGATATGATGCATAAGAGACATAATATCGAACGACAAGTCCTTCTAGAGATTCAAGAGATTAGGTTCATCCGTGATGTCTCACATATGGACAGGGAGGACTCCGATGCCAACCACAACTGCAGTTAGTATGTCACACACCTCCATCCTATATCTGAGATTGAGCCTGTGCCGCATGTTGGGTGGTATATGGGGTTGAGAACCTTGACCCACCATAACCTCAACCATATCCTCATATGAATCAGGTGGTGGGTGAGGAGGCATGTCCCCAAATAATGTGACAACATATGCAAAATACAAAACAAGTTAATAATTAGTCGACAATTTCATTAAACAATTTAATAAAAAATGTTGAAAAACATGCTAGAATAAAATTTATTCGAATTAAGTAAGACAACAAAATGAAAATACAAGATTAATTTAAATCTTACCTTGATGATTGGGTGGCTCATCTGGTGTGAATAGGATGTTGGACATCCTCGCCAATCCATCCCCACATAAGAGCATGATATCATCATGAACATGTGATCTTCCTTACTGGCTAATAGTTGAAGTTCCTCCCTGAAAATCCTAGCTAGAAAATTGGGCATGACCCTTTTTGGAATCATATTGCCCCATATGTGCATCCATACCTCAGTCATCAACCTAGGAGGCTGACGAAAAAAATTAGGTCTCGTCTCTGGAAACCTCTCAAAAAAAATAAAAACAACTCTGAAGAAAATGGAAAGTTCGCCCTCCCATTTATCATAACACGACATCTATCTAGTGCTATACAAAACTTCCACAAGAAAATGGCAGACCACCTAATAAGTCATGGCCTATGTATCAAAGAATCCATATAATAAAAAAGAGCACAACTAATGCATTGACCATCACCAGTAAAGTGTGCAATGGTTGATAGTAACAATGAGAGGCACCTAACGTCCTCTGCACCGAACGAGACGATCTATAACTTTCCACCTGTTAGCACTCTGTAAATTTTGTCCAGCTGAATAGACAAACGACAGAGGTAACTCTTTCAACCAGCTTTAGAGCTGAGGCACTAGCATGCTCAACTCAGAGAGGGCTCTCTCATGTCACTTTATGTTTCTTTCGAAATCATTGGCTAGATTTGGTTTGTTTTGGGGGGTATTATGAAGTTGTTGACCAAGAAGAGGAGGGAAACTTTGGGCTATGGAGTCAAAATTCTGAAATTGAATGAAAACATTGACTGGCTTGTAGAACTCTCCAGAGGATAAAGGCTAAATGAGGCAATGAATCTGAGTTATAACTTGAATTTAATTAGAGTGGTAAGAGGAAAGAGAAATAGACAACTACATCAGAGCATTACATGAATGAATTCTAAATCAGCTAAGAAGAAACATACACAGTTTAAATTGCTTAAGCCAAGAGCATCAAATGATGAATTTTGGGCCTTTAAATCTCCAATTTAAACAAAATAAAAATGTATATGGAATAAAATATCACAGGAAACACATACAATGAGTGAAGACAAAACTCGTATCACCACCATTAGAATTTTTTCATAGAGACTTCAAAGTTGTTGCATATGTATTCAATTGAGCCCCATAAAATTACAATGAAGTTTAGAATAACCAGAATTATGCCCTTGCCCTTCTTCCCACCACTAATACACTTAGAACCTCTAACACTCATACAGTTCGAGTTCCTCCAGTGTGCAACCGGTTACATTAACTGAAATGAAACGTTTTAACTTCTACAATGATTACAAATGACAGTTTTCAGAAAAAAAAAATCATGATCCCTGCAAATTCCTCTGATGCTCCAGCTCCTTCCTCTACCACATTCTCTTTGAAATGTCACTCATAATATTTCAAATATAATTGCATTTATCCATATTCTCATTAAACATTTGAGAATAATATATTTGAAATAAAAATAATTCCCAAATATTTTTCTATCCTGTAGAATTAAATTTCCATAATTTAATTCATGCCCGTGGTTTTTAAGACCGTGTCTTGTTTTCCCAATTCACCATTTCATTGTAAAAACATTTACTTTTACCATTTCCCTGTGAAAAACATTTACTATGTAATGTTTTTCCAATTTACCATTTCATTGTGGAAAAACATTTATTGTGTAATGTTTTTCCAATTTACCATATTTGGCAAAATACATTTTATCTTCTTCTTTTACTTCTGTAAACCTTTGGATAAAAATTATCCAAGTTTCCGTTCACGTGCATCTTCCATTTAATTATTTTCCATGGAAATAAATATTAGTCTCCTTGATTTGTAAAATTTAAATCTTACCTCCGTAAAACCTTTTCAGAGTGAGGAGGAATCTCATTTATTAGAAATTCCATAATTGTTATTGAAATGCACTCCTAGAAAAATGCCGCACATAAAACATATGATAAATGGTGCATTTATTACATCGTGCTTGGGCTGGAGTGGTTTAATCCAAACTGCGTTTACCTCCGATGTGCTCCACGTAAAAACACGTGTCCACCAAATAAACCACGGTAGTATTCCCTGGTCCGCCTTCATATAATTAACCTCCTCGTTACTTTAATCCCTGATATGTATGTGCGCCCTCCATCCAACCTTTGACTTTTCCACATTATAAATTGAGATTTGTGCCCATGATTTGACGTGATTCCATAAATTAAATATTGGATTAAATATTAATATAAATATAAAAATATTTATATTAATAATACAAAACCCCTTTTTTATATTTTCGAAGGACTTTGGGCATATGAGGCTTAACACATGACTTTGAAGATAGGATAAGGGTGCTTAATAAAAGGCATATTTTTTATTTTCTACGAGAATACAAAAATAAGGGTAAAAATGAATGAAGTGATGGAACTAAGGGATTTAGATAAGAATTAAGGCTAGGTATAAGCTTGGGATATTTGCCAAATTTTGACTCGTGGAGTACATGACTTTTTTGGATGATACATTGGGTGAAGGATTTAGGTGATGGGAGCTTGACTAAGTTGGTGAAAAAGTTAGAAAATATGAGTGGAGAAATAACACAAAGACAAGATGCATTGGGAAAAAATTAATGCAAATTAGCAGGTGATCTACGGTCCGCCGAGCCTCATCAACTTTTGATATCGGGGGTTGGAAAAAATGGTTTTAGGTAGACTTATTTTCTCCCTGATGTGTCTCTGAGGGTGCCACATGTCCACGAATGAAACCATAATGGTTTCCCCGACGCGCCTTCGAATAATTATCTTTTGCATTGCTTCATTCCCTGATATGTGCCTTAGCCGTTGATCTGGGCTTCTTCAAGATCGATGGCCCTCTGAGTTATACCTTTTTCACCTCCACTATATTTTTCTATATCCCACTAGATATAGCTCGGTCCCCCAAACTATCATGCTTCCATGGTGATATATCATTTTGCTAAATTTCTGAAATTTGGATCCTGATCTAAAAATTGTTATGGTGATAACATTGGCTCCAAGTGGGGATGTTATCTTCCTAGTGAGGTAGAAAAGAACTCGTAGACCCAGTGCTTGATCCATTGGGATACTCCCAAAACATGTGTGTGTACCCTACTTTGTCATGTCACCAGTGTCTGCTGAAAACCAAACTCTGCACACTGCTCTCAACTGGATATTGAACACTGAATACAGTGCTAAAATCTTACTATACATACTATTGGAAATCCAAACTAAAAATTTCTTGACCAACAAGCTTATTCGCATACTCCTATCTACTCTAAAACTGTTGAAATGAATACTCAATCAAGTGATGCTAAAGTTCCAATGCAACCAATCAAGCAATTGGCTTCCTGATTTTTCTCCAATCACATATTTCTTAAGAAGGAAGACAAATGTAAAAGATGGCAGCTGAAAACACAAGTTGAATCCAAAACATGAACTTATGAATTAAACAAACTCCTCCTTCACTAAAGACTGTAATAAGACAGCCACATGATCTTGAAAACCATGAAAAATCATTTCTTCTTGATGAACAAAAACAGGAAGACAAGCCTCATTCATAAGTGTTTGTTGTTATTTCTCTATTCCCTCAGTTCTGAGAACATTTTCAAATGAAATGACAGCAATAGGTTTGTCTACTCTTCCATGCATATCAACAAAAATATTCATACATTCTTTAACATCTTCAAATATGACAGCCATATTATGTGCATCAAGGCTATCCTCTTGTTCATCAAACAATTTTGATTTGGTTTTATTAAACTTCTAGAAATTTGCTTGAGGACTGTCATTTTGACTTTCAAATGAATGAATGGAAATAAGTTCCTTCTCATAATCTTCTTGCGAATGTGAAAATATAACATCATGAACTATTTCACAGTTTAGAGTTCCTATGGATGTATTTCCAAAACCATGATTTTCAAATGAATCAAATAAAATCGTTGCTTCTTCATTATATTTTTGTATTTCTGATTGAAAAATGACATATGTTGTTCTGTTGCTTTCCCGAAACTCTATGTCATTTGTTTGTTCATTTCTTGAAGTTTCCATAGATGCAATTTTAGAACCCTCATCCATGTCTAGGCCACTTATAATTTGAATAACCACATCATTCATAGGGGAAGAAAGACAACTTTGAAACACTTTATCTTGTTGATTATCTTCATCAAGTTCATAAGAAGGAAAATGACTTTTAACAACAATTTCTTGATCAGCTTCATCTTCATCCAAAGGAGGGGCTACTATTTGTTGTTGGGTTGAATATTCATAAAGGGATTCTATGATTTCATCATTCATACACTCTTCATTTCCAAAAACATTTTCAAGGTACTTAATGAAATGTTCACAAAATTCACAACAATCTTCAAACACCAAGGATGAAGAATTAGATTCTCCATAATGCTTAAAGAATTTTATATGGAAATCTTTAAGAGAGTATAAGCTAACTGGTTTTAAACCTTCATACCATAATATTTTATTCCCCTCCAAAGTATCCATAAACATTTTAATCAAACCATCCTCATGAAATTCAACCCCCAACTTACATACGTGCATGTGGAATCTAATCAAGTGCAGGCAACATCATTTCCTTTCCCGTCTTCGATATTAGGAAAATATTTTTGCCAATTTATGTGAGGAATATGATTTGGAAATCCAGGAATATGAGATCGATTCACTGGAGCATACCTTGCAGATATTGAACTCTTCTTTGGATAGTGGAGTCACCAATGATGTTTTTGAAGCTGGATTCTGCATTGAGAGTGGAGTCGTCAATGAAAATTTAAATTTTTGGATTCTTCTACCAGTGGAATCACCTTCAAACTGAGTTTTTGATGTGTGGAGTCACCAGAGAAGGAATAAAGACAATATGTGCCTAAGTGTTTGTTTCTCTCAGACCTTAGAACTCAACCATGTCATTCTTTCCCAGGGAAAAATTTTCAATTTTGTCCCCGGTAACGGCGCCAGAATGTTATCACTCTATAAATTTTGTCCAGTTGAATAGACAAATGAAAGAGGTAACTGTTTCAACCATATTTAGAGTTGAGGCACTAACCTGCTGAAATCAGAGAGGGCTCTCTCATGTCACTTGATTTTTATTTGGAAATTGTTGGCTAGATTTGGTTTGTTTTGGGGGGTATTATGAAGTTGTTGACCAAGAAGAGGAGGGAAACTTTGGGCTATGGAGTCAAAATTCTGAAATTGAATGAAAACATTGACTGGCTTGTAGAACTCTCCAGAGGATAAAGGCTA
>ML787958.1:93708-131722 GCA_009831015.1 Picea engelmannii | reverse complement strand
ACGTCAGGCCCCTAAAGGGGAGACGTTGGCCCTGTTGGGGCATAATCATCATCCACTGAGCAAGACGTTGCCCCTCCTGGGGCTCCTGCAACCTGCCACACGTGCCAAAGAATCCCAACACGCTGCCACATGCTCCAGAAATCGTCCAAGCTACCCTGGGTGGCGTCCTGATCATCAAGGTCAACGTCCCATCTGCAAGGGGCTGATCCCCATAGGCTAGGTCTCTGCCAAAATGTCCAAATGAGGGCGTCCTTCTTCTTCTTTGTGCAAGGGCTCGTCACAACTCTGTCCTGCCTCTGCCATCCCAACGTCCATCTGATGGGCTCTTCAGCCCCATGGAGGTCCGAACTAATCATCTCCCCATGTGCACTGATCCTTTGGTACCTGTCCGCCGGGCATGGTCCTGCACATCAAAGACTACGCCCTCCAGAGGCTCATCATTCCTAGACATCATAGCAATGTAAATCATATGTCATCATTAAAATTATCAAATGTATGCATGAAATCCCTAACAAATCATCCGATAGCTCTAAGATATTACACAGACCCACTATACAAGGCTAAGGCAACCAATAAAACCACCTATTGGGCTAATACCCACAAGAAATGGAGAGTCCCCTCAAAATATCATTCAAGCCATGTGTAATGTGGTGATGTGGTTTTAGGGATGTCCAGTCATAGTCAGACCAAGGGCTGGTGTTGTCTGTGGGTGCCTTTGTAGGAGGCGAGTTGTACCCNCCCGTCATGGATGCATTTTTTCCAAGCCCTTATTGCCTTATATTTCTTTATTTGCATTTTACTACAAGCCTTGATGAAGAGGACACTGCCTTGGCTTGGTGGCCAGAGCTAACAGCGTTACCCACTAGTACCTTCGCAGAAATGAGAGGGATGGCTCGTGATGAGACCCCCCTTCCTTTGTCCATGCAACCAAAGGTCACTGCCCTGGTTTGGTGACCAGATATTGGCAATGTCATACCGCTAAATACCTATGAACATAATGGGCCAGCTCGTGATGAGACCTCCCATCCTCTTGGTTAGGTCTTGCATTTATTTATTTCACTTTATTAGGGTCCCTTAGTTTCTTATCGAGAGGCTTTTTATTGCCTTCTCGGGGATCCCCTGGGCGAAGCATCTCTAGGCTTTATTTTCCTATGGCTTTTATATTTTACCAGCTGCTTTTACCTCCTGGGCCTTTAGCCCCTTCTTCCCACAAGACAAGATGTACCCTGGAAGGTCATCCTAATGGCCAGACTAGGGGAATGGGATGGATGAGTGGGCTATAATATGGAAAAATTATAAGATGGTGGGAGCGGACGATGGCTCTGCAAACCCCCCTTGGTGGCTAACCAAAACCCGTGAATACCGTCTTGCTAAGTTGCCCCATCAATCACCCCAACAATGGTCAAGAGGATTAGTGTAAGATCCAAGCAGTCATCCGAAATGAAAGAAACCCAATGCATACATAAGCAAGTTGTAATGATCAAATATGACACATACCATGATACCTCGGACCAATTACCTCATGGAGCAAGAGTCCTTTCTAATGAAAGTCCAGGCCGGTAGTGATGGAGGTTGGTACTGCTGACAGGACAAAGCTAGCTGAGAAGAAGAAATATGGGCCCTCCAGGTCCATGCTCAAGTCGCTCCTGCTCTCGGTGCTCCATGTCTAGGACCATGTGGGCCTCGAGACATGATCTCCTAGTTATCCCTAGATATCGGGGATAACAGGGTGATTTCATGGATTCTCATGATCACTTACAAGATAGGATATTCTAACTTCCTTCTACAACCTTCATTGTTCTCCTCCAAATATAGGTATAGTATCATATGTTAGGTCCATCTGTAAGGATCCTCCTACCTTCTTATACCAAGATATGGATAACAACATGCCAAATTTAGGTGGTATATCATCCACTACCACATCCATAAAAACACTCTTAATAGGTAGTTGGGACAATGTAACAACCAGATCTTTGATAACCCCTAGACATTTAACTTTTTTAGAATCAAAAGAACATAGGCCTTGGTGTGGTTTTGTAATGTCAAGAACTAATTCATCCATGACTACCTTAGGCATAACATTGTGTGAATCTTTAGAATCCATAAGGCAGTTGTGTAGAATTTTTTCATGAATGTTCGGGGATATGTAAAGTGGAGGTGAAGCATAAGATCTATATTCAATATGAGGCCCTACAGTGATGGCAGGATTTTCATCTTCCAATTTTATTGTGTCTGAAGAAATGATATGAGCAGAAGGCTGCAAAAATTTCAAGATTGAGTTTTTGAAAGACTCATTCTTCATAAGTTCCACCAAAGGTACATGAATTTTGGTCTTATTAATTTCATGTTTCAAATTAAAAGGAACAATTTGTTTTTTTGTTTCCTTTACCTTTGGGGAAGAAACCTTGATGGGTTTTTGAGGTTGATATCACTTGTCCTATGTATATTTAGTTGGACCCCACTTGGATGAGACCTTAGCCTTTGATTTATGAGCTGGCACATTTTCTTTTGGTCCACTTGATTTAGGCATTAGATCATATTTATTTTTAGGTTCATTTTGAAACATTTCCTCTTCTTCACCATCATCAAACTAACTAGACATCAAAGAATATTCATACTCCTATTGAGTTAAATGGCTAGAAGGAAGTTCAATATCAGTTAAAAGGACTATAAAACTTTCATCGATATCATTACTTTCCTCTGTCTCTTCAACTGGATTATTATGAAATGGTGGTAAGATCCTTTGTTCATCTTGATTCCTTCTCTTCCTCTACATAACCTGAGGAGCATTATGTGGTCTTGTGAACTGATTGAGGTTTCTATTCCCCCCTTCTTGAACATGTCTGTTTGGCTACTAAGTCTCTAGTTTCAGTCTAGCAAGCTCTAATGTGAGATTTTTTAACATCTTATCCATCTCATCAATATTTGGGTTAGATGTTGTTGAATGAGAGGAAGATGGAACATCTTCTTTCTTCTATTTTTTATCTCTGTCAAATCTTGTTTTTAACCTTTCTGCTACCAAAATTGTTTTTTCCACTTCAATGGTTGCCTCCTACATCAATATCAATGTAGCAGATATTCTATCTCTTAACAAAAGAGAAATTTTTTCATCAAAGGAATTAGCAAAGGTAATGTTTGCAGAAGTTTCTGTAGGTTTAATTTCATCAGGGATTTTATTGTACATTTTGTTAAATATTTTGTCAAAATCTAAAACATACTCACCATTATTTATTTTCAAATCCTCAAATCTAGTAATATAGTACAAGTAGTCCTTTTTGTCTCCCCACTGTTTCAAAAAAGTGTCATCTAAGGCATCAATATCAATAATAGAATTGTCAGGGAGACCTTTGAACCACTTCCTTACCTCCCCATCCAAACTCAATACAAATAATCTCATCCAAACATTTGTGTGTTCAGCATTGAAATTGTCTGCAAAGCTTTAAAAATATGCCAAATTTTCTTCATCTTTGACCTCTCCTTCTCCATTAAATCTAGGCAAATATTTCATATAGTATCCAGATGGGAAAGAATATAAAAGTTGGGGAAAAACCAGAGGTGCATATTTGGCAACAATGATAACATCCATTCTATTAGCAGCCATGGTGTGAACAACTGGAGTAGCATATTGAGGAGAGGATGGTTGTGAAATATGAGGTGAAGGTTGAGTATGAACCTTAAAATGTGATGAAGGTTGAGAATGGGTCTTTTGGGATTCTAAAAATCCTTCAATGGCCAGAATATTATTGAAAACTTGAATCTCAGTTTTAACTCTCTGAGAAGTGCAAATCTGAGATAAGGATGAAGATAATATATGATCAATTTCTTCTTTAGTGTGTGTAGGAAAATTGTTTAGGGCTTCATATGTGAAGAGGGTATATTCCTCTTCTACTTTGATAAGTTCATAAGTAATCTCCATTGTTCCACCGTCAAATCATTTAAGGAAACTATTGCAGGTAGAACTAATTCTGAAGGATGAAAAATAACGTCGGTCCCTTCACTTCTCTTTTAGGAGCCATAATTTCTGAAATGGAGTCGTCAGGTGGAAAATATGCAATCTACTTCTATGTCCAACTCTTTTTCACCATCAAGAGCTAGAATTTCTCAATGTCCTTCTTCCCAAGGAAATATATCTTTGTTCCTTTATTCCCCAACAATGGCGCCAAAATTTGTTAGTCCCTAAAGTTGTCCTTGACTGCTAAGGGCAAGCTAGGGAACCTCATTTACTGCAATGGTTTATGTTTGTAGTTATTTTTTGGATTTATAGGTTGTTTTGTGGGTCAAGGATTGGTTGAATAAGGAAACATAAAATTATGATTACAAAGTCAATTTTCCACCACATTCACTTAGTCAATGGTAATTACTTTGATCAGCCATAAAAGGATATTTAAATAGAAGTAAAAGGTAGTTGCAAGTTTACAATATGTCCACTTACATAGAAGAATATTAATTTCCAAATATCATTCAGAAAACAAGAAATAATTACTTGAATACAAACTCTGTAACAGTTGAGAAAACAACAAAATCTTTATTGGTCTTCAACATAAACAAAAAAAATCAAATGCTTTGCAAATATTTTAAATGCATTCGAGTAAAGAGATGAAATTTAACACAAGAATGAGATAATCTGACCATCGTGATGCTTTTTCCATTGAGTGTAAGATGTAGTAGATTCCTAGTATACAATTCAACTCAATAAGTCCTATATCACCACCAAACTTGAATCCCTAACTATGTCAACAAGTTTCCTCTTTATACACAGAGTTGGTTTTCCTAGATCCTAAAATCTAGATATAATTTTTATGTAGTCATAATATCTGGCTAACATATAGGGATCATATTCTATTTCAATTATTCCATTACAACAAAAATTCTAGACTTTAGGAAAATGACCTAATCCTAAGTCTAGATTATGATTTTACAAAATATCCTTTGACCTAAAAAGTAGAATATGTAGTAACTTCTCCAAGTAGATACACTGGAAAAACATGATCCTCAAACTTGCATATGATGGAAAAGAAAAGCGTCTTTCAACCTCTCAAAATTTTTTATCAGATTATCAAAGAAGGGCTCCAAAAATGTCACTTTTGAATCAAAATTATCCACTGTGTACTAACATTGTCTGGGTATACTTTTCATTGTTGAATAGAAGATTGTCCCTTGGATCTTTCCTGCAAAATAAAGTTCTCCAAAAAGTATTGTTTTGTTGCAACCTTAGATATTTTCTTTCAGAATTCATAGAGTCTCCTTTTCTTTTTGTTTCAGTTTCTGGACTTTATCCTGTAATCTGGAATTTTGTATCACAAGTTTTTTATTTTTTTGTCTCGGGTCTTCTATAATGGCCTCATTATCTTCAGGTGCCACCAGATCTTTATTCCCAATAACCGGTTCTTCTTAATTTTCTTGTATTACAGGTTCTTCTTTCTTGAATTGTAGTGCAGGTTCTTCTTGATTTTATTCTAATGCAGGTCTATTTAAGTCAATAGAAAATTTGGGATTTCTAGGTTTCATTTCCTTCTTGTGCACCTTTGCAGATTTTTCCTCAACAATGTCTTTTGTTGCATACTCAGGTAAACTGGGTGCTCCTTTTTCCATATAAAAATCTTTCATCTCTGGAATTTCCCTTAGTTTATGGATTGCTATCCTTTCTTTCTTGGTGATTCCAGGGGTCTTATCATCTGAGAGAGAAGATTCAATTTTTTTGCACTAGTTTCTATTTTTTCTTCAACTTTATGGTCTTCTTATGAATTTCCTTTGTGATATCATCATCTAAAATGATCATGTTATCTTTCTTCAAAGAGGGTTTAAATAGAGCTTTTGAGTCAAGTCTCAACTTATTTGTAGCTCTTGTTTTAGGCCTGATGGGATAGCTTACAATCTGTTTACCCTTTCCTTTGTTATCTTTACAATGTTTCACTTGTGGAGGCCTCTCAATAGGTGCATCATCAGTTGCTATCTCAGGCTTAGATTTCACTTCCTACAACTGTTCTAACTTATGCTTAGTCATTCTCCTTGTATATACCCTATCAAAACTTGCAATCTCATGTTATGAAGTAGAGGATTCAGGCTCCATCTTTATTTCTTCCTCTTGTTGTGATTCAAGATTCATTTTTCCTGATCTGGTTTGTCTTGCTACAGGGGAGACCTCCTATAATTTTGCAGAGCTTCTTGAAGTATTTCCTATCCTAATTGAAGCTTCAAGTTTCTTTTGTTTTGGATCTAGTTCATCAAACCATAAAGAGGCCATTAACTATTTCCAGGACACTCAAACCTCTCTCAGTGCATATAGGACCAACATCTTGATCAAACCTTGATGAAACAAAATTTTATGAACATTTTCAAGATTATTCTACACACTCTTGGACATTTTGGTTGAGATCTTCAACAAATAAAAGGGTAAGTTCATCTCTACATCTCCATTTAAATGCATAAAAATTATCATATGGTAATGGTAATCATAAGAATACCTACCCTTGCCTATTATATACCTCTGGACAATTGTCAAAACATGCCTCGATTCTTCCTTTAACAATTTACTCGGAATCCCTTGACTCTAGTCAGGATCATGATGTTCTGGTACAAAAACTTTATTGTATAAGTCTACAAATAACTCACCTTTCTTCCACCATATCTCACCATGCACAAGTAAGTTACATGCTACCCCAATCAAGTGTTTTGTATCATAGATTAATACATTCCCCACCTGAGTTTTAAAACCATCAATGTTTTTGGTGAACAACATTGAAACCTCCTCATGGTAACCCTAGAAATTATAGTAGAAGTCAAACCAACCTGCATCAACAAATTTCTGCAAAATCTCATGATATGCCTCCAACAATTCACGCCCTATTGGTTCCAAATGGCTAACCTGACCACTTTTCTTGGGCACCATCGTGTTGACTGTGATCTCCTTGTCACATTGCAAATACTAGGGTTTCAAAAGTCGGGCTTAAGAATTCCTGCAAAAAAAACTAATATGGAAAATCTTCCTAGGTTGCAATTGTTGTTAGGCCACAATCTAGTTATTAAAAACTATTTTCAAAACTAAATCATAACTTTGAATTCTCAATATCGTGACTCGAAACTCAATTTTCATCATTGTACTAGAAGGTACAAACTCCTCTTCATTAAATTGTCACCCTGAATCGAAACATTATTTTTCAAGAGATATCAATGCTACATTTTTTTTTGTATGATCCTCTAAAATCTAACACAATTTTTGGAATCCAAGCACATTAAAAAATAATGATAATTTTATGCACTACATGAATGGCGGCATTATTGTATTGACTTTGTCTCTCCTTTGAATTTTGGAAAATTAAAATTAACTAGAATTCTAATGGGACACACTCAAACCATGCAAATATCAAATCAATCTTACTATAATTACATAAAAATGAACCCAAGCAAAGAAAAAACACCCAAAAATCATAAAAGAGAAGTGTATAGGGAAATTGATATAAACATGTGTATGATGAAACAAGGTTTTTTGGAATTGAGAAGATAGGAATGAGTTTTAATAACATAGGCTAAACAAATCAAGGGTAAGAGGTTATAGTATGTATGAGGACTAACAAGAACCTCAACATCTATAGTACAACCTATTTCCTACACACTCAAGAAAATGCATTAGAGTATCTAGGGTGGTACTATCACCCTTTGTCCATATATGATAAAAATCAAAATGAAAAATCAAATGTTGAAAAGAAAATTCTCAATATCTCTATTCTAACATGTAATCGTGGTCATACAATATATTCAAATGTATTAAAGAAAATATGAAAATTAAACTATACTAGCATGACATGCATGATATATACAAAGGAATCAAAATGCCTACCCTAACTATACTTACCTATTAATTGAATGCTAGGTATAATCATATAACCAGTGAAACCATCCTAGCAATATATCATAATACCTGCCTCTATGCTTCATCACAAACCAAAACAATGATAAGTTAAGCACACAAAAACATGTGTTAGAGCATGAATCACATCATAGGAAATCGTAAAATATGACTCATGGAGGAAGGAGGGAAGGACAGAGTCATGCCAAGTCACATTCCCAGAAGAGTGCTCAAACCATCTCTTAACAAGGGTGTGAAAGGTCGAAGAATCGAGAGGTTGAATCAAAGACTCTAAATTTTTACTACCCTTAGACCTCATCACTCCTCAAGGTCTGATAAGGGATGAATAAGAATCTGGAGGATGGTTGACAACTTCTCAAGGAAAGGTTGAAGGCTCGAGGTATAAGACTTCTTCTTAAATCATTCAACCTACCCTTGAATTCTAAGAAAAATCTTTGCCTTGGAGAAAACTTGAGACAAGGAACATGTTCCCCAACTGCATCATTAGTGACACAATGAGATAAAGGAAAATAAGGAGGTTGGAAAACCTCATTGCAAGTGTCCTGCTTCAAGAAAACCATGTCCTCACCATTATCAAAAACCGAGCACAGTGGCGGTTGAAACTCTTCTTCATAGGATGTATCCAATTTCTCAAAGGAAAATTCATCAAACTCCTCAATGTATGTGAAAAATTCATTTCATTATGAGGATAAATCACTGAGTCATCGTTGGGTGTTTGGAATACATATGTAATCATGTTAGAATCAGTAGCAATCTCACATGATAGTTGTGAAGGAAACAATTGGAAATGACCTTCAATGTTGAAAATTGGGTTTCTATTATAGAAAATCATGTCCCACTTACGTCTCCCAACATGTATAAACTCATCAATATTATCAATCATGTTATTACCTTTATCATAAAATGAAGTTTTTAGTACATCCAAGGATTTCTCTAACACTTCTTCACTTTCTGAATCATAGAATAGAGGGTCATAAAAATACTAGAAAAGGAAATGACTTACTACATTCTCTTCTTCTTGTGGAGGAGGAGTGGAAACTTGGATGACTTCATCAAAGGGAGGAGCATTGTTAAGCCCTAAATAGTGGATCATTACCCCTTAATTGGGGCATATTACATTCATAATGTTATTTTATTTATGTCAGATTTAGTCCATTATTTGTAATTATACCTCCTAGTCTCCTATATATACCAAGGAGACATTTTCATTTGGAATCATCTTGTATTTGGACATTTATGTGGGCATAAGGTGGTTTCCCCATTGAAGAGGATTATTATCTGAATTTATCTCTTTTTCAAGGCATTGAGTACTTATTTTGAGGTTTTTCTATGCTATATTGATATTTGGTTCCTAACATATGGTATCAGATCTCAAGGCCTTGGGGTTTTGCTTCTACATCGGAGACACCTTGGAATTTTTGCTATAACTTGTTTTCTACAACAATTCAGAAGGAACGTCTTGGAGTATATTTAGTAGACAAATCAAGGTACATTGGGTTAAAATTTCAGCTCCTGAGGCCTTATACTTTCAGAGATGCAACCTTTGTAAGATAGGGTTCTGGAATCATCCTGAATTGAGTCATTGCGGAATTTTCGGTATAAAATTTGTTATATAAAGTTTCAGACCATGAAATCCAGAGGATATTCACAGAAATTATTAAGGTATCTTTGGTAACAATTTCAACTTCTGGGTCATCTTAAATTTGTAGATACACCATGTGGAAGATAGGGTATCTGACTAGTCCTATTGACTAGTCTCAAGCAGGTGTTCTAGGTAAAACAATCATAACTTCTTCCTAGAGTATCTAAATTGAGTGAAACTAGTTGAATTGGATAGTTTACATCCCGTAGTAGTTCTGGTACACATTTCATACTTTTATATCAATCATTTTGTGTGGGGCACGCCATACAAGTGAGATCTCCTAGAAAGGCCAAAAATCAACAAGTTGTGGGGAAGTTACCGTAAATTCCACTTGGCACATCCAATTTTGATCAGACCTATGGCATTGCAGAGAATAAATATCAGAGACCTACAAAAAATAAAATTTTATACTCAGAAGGGCCAAAATTTTTGAGATACAATAAAAGGAAGATTGTCTAGCAGAACAACCTCAAAATCAAGGTTTAAAGTGATACTTGGCCAACATGCCACCAAAAAATAGAACTTCTACACCAAATAATCCTCCATAAAATCATACTTAGACTCTTGATGAAGGTGAATAAATTCATAGGGACATAAATTATTTACAAAAGAAGACAGTAACAAAACATGAACTACAAGAGATGATGGATTCAACGGAAGCTAAGTTGGAGGCAATAAATACTAATATGGATGGTTTAAAAGGGGAGATCATGGAAGGATTGAAAAATTTCCTAATAGAGAGGACACCTGAAAGTGAAAATGTATTCCATGAAATTCATGATGAGGACACAAGGAAGGTGAATCAAGAATGGAGAAACTCCAACTTTGGNAATGGAGAAACTCCAACTTTGGGTTGAAAACCAACCACGTTCCTAAGATCGATATGAGGAAGTTTGATGGCAAGGACCCAATCACATGGATACTTCAGATGGAGCAATTCTTTGATCTACATAATGTGCCACATACACAAAAGATACAAATTTCTTCTTTATATTTAGAACCCAATCAATTTGTATGGTATCGATGGATTTGTTCTCACAAATCACTCATCACTTGGACAATTTTCATAGAAGAAATGATAGCACACTATGAGGATACAAGGAGTAATACTTTCTTTATCCAATTGATAAATCTCAAGAAAAAGGGTTCAGTTATAGAGAACATTGAGAACTTCCAAAGATTGAATATAAAGGTAACATATATATTTTTTTTTAAGTAAAAAAGGTAGGTCCTGTTATATTAAAGTTGTAGAATTACAGAGTTTTGTTTGAATGCCAACTGTCCCGCCTGGAGACGAAACTGAGACAGTTGGCCATTCCATGCCACTTTCCAAACTCAAAATTTCAGGTTTCCATCCTTCCCGAAGGAAACCAGGACACATGGCCACCTTTAGATTAAGTTTTTTCATTACTACACTATCAATAGCATTTCTATAAGCTAACTGAGCTATAGCTCTAGTTTGCAACAAAAGAAAAAAATTTATAATTATGAGCATGCAAAGAAAACCTTTTAACCGGTGTTCTCATTATCGTCTCCTTTATTTCCTCATCTGACAGGAATCACATAGACCTGTGCACATGTAAGGCATTGGCATATTGGGGATGTACTGGATTAAGTGGCGTAAATCATATCAAGGCATTGGTTGATGCAAATGGCCCTGAAAATCTGGTCATCCACCACGCTGCGTATGTCAAAAATTAGTTCCAAGTGCTCTGGGTGAAGAAGTGGTGGTTGGTCCTACAAGTCTTGTGGAGTGGGAGAGAGGGGAGCTTCCTTATGTGCGTCATCCTCATCCTTTCTTTCCTTTGCATTTCCACCCTGGTGCTCTTGCTACCTATTTTGTTGCGCCACTTCCTTAGGAGGTTCGTCGGTTGTGAAATGGATGTTTCCTTCTATGCCTTCCTGGAATTCTTCCTCCACGAAGCAAGTTGTGAATTCCTCAGCTGGAGCATCCCTGGAACTGTGTGTTGTTCTTGGAGTAGGGGGTATGGAATCCTTTCCAAAATAGGCAGAGGGGTCCCAATTGTCCGGGACCATGAAGAGGAGATTGTCTGGGTAATTTTGGATGGATTCATCCAGCGCAATCTCCTCGACATACGCCATGGGAGATGTTCCAGTTCTCCTGGACTTTCTGGTTCTCCTCCTGCTAGCTAGAGCCAATGGTTTTTCAAAATTCTTCTATCGCTTCATGCGTGAGTCAATTGCATACCATGTCGCTCCTCTGCGAGGCTGCCCCCTAGCTCTTGGCATGCTTAGAAGCAAATCTATTGTCAGAATATTGGCTGAAGGGGTGTCTTTGTTCCTACACTTCAAAGGTTCAGCCTTCAGCTCTGCAGTGTCCAAATGCATCACTAATCCTCCAAGGCGGTTGATAAGGACAAAGGTAATATCTTTGGACATTAAGGCTATGGTCTTAATGCTCTTATCGACCATCATCCTCACTCACGTGAGAGGCCTCATCGTTTGGTTTCGACTATCTGGGTTCACTCCTATCCTTAATGGCGAGGAGATGGGAGTCGGTGGCTAGAATTTATGGCACCACCTAGCTCTAATACGTGTGTCCTTCCCTCTTCACGTGGCACCCCATACAAGGGTTGGAGATCCCTGTTGGCTAGAGCTTGACACCGCTCTGAGATGTCTGAGTCTTTAGAGTTGTGTGCTTCTCAGTATATATGTTTTGTCTCCTTTGTTACTCCTTCATTTGCCAAGAAATCCACTACCCTGTTTGCCTCTCTTTTCACATGAGAAGGTATGATGTTAAGGTTGGCTCTTAGGAGGCCCTTAACTTGCTCTATCAGCCCGAAGAGTTGCCAGTTGGGTGAGACTTTCTACAGGTTTTCCCCGTGGAGGATTTTGGTGATTAGTTGAATGACAATTTGTGAGTCCCCCTCCAAGATGAGCTTGTGGCTATGTTGAGCAATTTCTACTCGGAGACCTTGTAGTAGTCCCATTAACTTCATTGTATTGTTTGTTGGTTCCCCCAGATATCCCGCTACCAGGATAAGGATCTCTCCTCTGGAGTTTCTAAGTGTGGCTCCATAGCCATCTAGTCTCGGGTTTGCTTTGGAAGCCCCATCGAAATTAATCTTTATGAAATCTACAGGAGGAGGGGTCCAAATGAATGGGTTGTTGTTTTGACACTTAGGTGCCTTGATCGTCAGTTTATTGATCAAGCTGGGCTGCTAGCTTTGGAGAATGCATTGTTCTTATGGGTTGCAATTTAAGTCCTCTGTTTTCCAGGGTTTGCTTCTAACTATTTCCTTGATAAGTGTGACAATTTTTTCCCAAGTTAATTCTGGTGTGGAGTCCTTGGAGTGAAAGATTCTTTTGTTTCGTTCTTCCAAATCTGCCAGAGAATAAAACCAGGGAGGAGTTTCCATATGTAATTCAATAGAGGATTGTTGTAAGTGGTCGAGTCCCAGTATTCAATCGTGCCACTGATGTTGCTTCTATTTTGATTGGATCGGTGCATTATTTGAGCTCCCTGGTCCCAAATCAATTGACTATAGTGACATTTGTTGAATAGATGTTCTTTGGTTTCCTCTTGTTGTTGGCATAAGACACATATTGAGGGCCCAATAAAGCCTCTTCTTCTAAGGTTGTCCCAGGTTAGGAATCTGTTGTGTGCAATCATCTAGAGGAAGGTGGACACCTTGGGCCAGAGTACCGGGTTCCAAACCTTGTTCCATATGTTTTCCTTTTCCTAACTTTGGTAATTTCCTTGTAGGTAGTAGGCTTCTATGACTGAGAAGTTTCTAGTTGTGGAGTGCCCCCATATAAGAATATCCGGGCCTTCTCTATTGGGGATTTTCTGGTGACTTGCGTAGTGTTTCCAAGCTTCCAGGTCTAGGTTCTCTAGGACCCCTAATTCCTAGTGAGATTTCTTCCAATGCCACCATTGCAGTCGTTTCTCCTCGGGTTTCCAGAGATCCTTCACCCTTAGGGGAGTGTATTGGTTTAGAGCATGTTTAAGGGGCCTTAGCTCTTCTAGATCATTTAGAGGTTTGAGTTCCTTCCATGAGTCTTGCCAAAACATAACACTTTCTCCATTTTGCACCTCCCAAAAAGCTTGGTCTTGTACCAGGTCTCTATTTTTCCATGTTGTGTTCCAAATGTTAGATCCCTGTATTCGGGCATTGTGTCTGATAAGTTGGTTGGCTTGCATGGAGGGAGCATATTTCTGCTTCCAGATTTGTGCCATAAATCAGTTGGTGTTTTCAACCACCTCCACCACATTTTGGCTCCCATTACTTGATTGAGCTTCCCCAGATCTTGGAGTCCCAGGCCTCCCATGCTTTTTGGTGTGAAGATCTTATCCCATCCTACTAGCGCCCACTTCTTGTTAGGTTGAAGGCCTTGCTAGAGGAAGTTTCGCTGGAGGTTCCTTATAGCTTTGATGATTTTGTTGGGGGCTTCTAGGGCAGTGAAAAGGTAGGTGGGAAGGGTTTGTAGGACCGATTTGAGCAGGACCATCCTGGCTGCAATGTTTAGCGATCTGAAGGTCCAGTTGTTCAACCTGTTGGAGATGGAAAGAAGGAGGTTGTCCCAGTAGATGGATTTTGTTGTTGCTCCTGATAGAGGAATGCCTAGGTAGTTGGATGGAAGGGAGGTCTTGGGTATTCCCAGCAGTTTGGAGATATGAAGTTGGACCACAGTCGGAGTATTGAAGAAGAAGAGCTTGAATTTGTCTAGATTAAGTGCCATGCCTGACGCTTCTGTGAAATCAGAAAGGATGGAGTTAAGCTTGTTTTCTTCTCTTTCCATTACAGAGTTCATGAGTAGGTGGTCATAAAAAAATTGACTGTGTGAGGGTGTCGGTTGGATGTTGTGTAGAGGCAAGCCTTTGAGAGATCCCTCTAGGACCGCTGACTTAATGTAGCGTCCCAGGCCTTCCGCCATGAGCACAAAAAAAAGGGAGATAGGGGGTCACCTTGTCTGATACCCCTAGATGGTGAGAAGGGTCGGGATGGGACTCCATTGATGAGGATGGAAAATAAGGCCGAGGAAGTGAGGTTTAATATCCATTTCACCCAATGCTGATCAAAACCAAAATAATTTAAAGTGGCTCGAAGGTATTGCCAACTGGCTCTATCAAAAGCTTTTGAAAGATCAAGTTTTATTAGCATACCTAACGTTTTTGTCGACTTGAGAGAATGGATGACCTCATGATCTAGAATAACACTGTCCATGATTTGTCTTCCCTCTACATATCCTGCTTGTTCCTTGGAAATGACAAAGGATAGATTTGGCTTGAGGCGATTCGTAACCACCTTTGTAATGATTTTGTAAATTACATTGCATAGAGCGATAGATCTGAACTATTTGGGATTTTTGACCCATTCCTCTTTTGGAATTAGGGTGAGAAAGGTTGCGTTGAGGGCTAGGAGGACTTGGCATGAAGTCTATGATTCCTCTACTACCTCCCATACCTCTTTCCTTACAATATCCCAACATTGATGGAAGAAGTCAGTGGTAAATCCATCTGGGCCTGGGGGCTTCCCTGGGGGCATAGCTTTTGTTGTTTGGTCCACTTCCTCCTGGGTGATATGTCTCATTAAAGCTACGTTCTATTCAGGGGTCACCATAGAGGGTATGTGACTGGCTACTCATCTGATGGTTTTGTCTCTATCCTCCCTCGTTTTCGTTAGGAGGTTGTGGTAGTACCTATTGAGCTCTGCTTCTATTTGGGTGTGTTCTCTGATTGGATTACCCTATCCATCCTCCAGATAAGTAATTATGTTGATGTGTCGGCGATGCACCATGGTCCTGTGGATGAATTTTGTGTTATTTTCCCCCTCTTTAAGCCATTGTACCCTAGACTTCTGTCTCCATAAAATTTCCTCTTTCTTTCTCCTTTCTTGTAGTTGCACTTATAGCTTCTCTTCCTATTTCATTAGTTCAGTAGTTCAGGTTCTTGAAATGAAAGTTTTTTGTATCTCCATTAGATTGTTCTCTATTTCCTGCATGCTTTGGAATATGTTTCCAAAGGTGTTCTTGTTCCAGTTCTTTAGTGATTGCTTGAAGTTTTTGAGACATTGTTGGAATTTGTACATGCTTGTACCATGATCTATTTATGCCTGATCCCACCATGTTTTTGCAAGCTGATGGAAGTCTAGGTGTGTGAGCCAGAATTTCTCAAACTTAAAGGGTTTATATTTGGGTATTGCCTCTGTTTCTAGGTGGAAGGCTATTGGCCAGTGGTCCAATCCAGCTTTAGGGAGAATGAGACTTTCCATACAAAGGTCCTTTTCAATTAGTTCTTCAGCCACAAGGAAGAAGTCCAAACAATAGGCTACATGTTGGTTTACTGACCTGTGGTTGGACCAAGAGAAAGTGCCATTTTTGTTTTCTATATCTACTAACTTTAGATGTTCAATGAGGGTTTTGAACTTACCACTGTCTTGCTCCAACCTTTTGCTCCCGCCTGTTTTTTCCTCCAGTGACAGGATCATGTTGAAATTGCCTCCTATGATCTACTTAGGTGTGGTCAACAATGATTTGATAAGAACTAGCCTCTCCATAAATTTATCTTTTTCCTATTGACTTTGGGGACCATAGACGTTGGTGATGGTCCCCTCCTGATTCGAACCTGTAACCTCAAAGTGGGTTGTTATGGTGCCTATTGTAGAGAAACATCTACTGAGAGTAGTGTTGATTGGGTTCCATAGTATGGACAGACCCCCTAAGGCCCCTGAGGAGTCTGTTAGAACAAAATCATATCCTCTCCAGATGCGTTGGAATATGGTTTCAGCTTCTGCTCCTCCACATTTTGTTTCTTGTAACATTAGAATATCTGGGTTTTCTTCCTTGATGCAGTATCGGAGGATCCTTTGTTTGGATCATCCATTGAGTCCTCTAATGTTCCAAGTGATGATCTTCATCATAATGAGGGTGGTGTTGAGTGGAGGTATCCCTTCGAGAGCTTATGAATCTGTCCTGAGTTGATCATAATATTGCTCGCCTCCTTGATTAGTTGATGCATTGTTTTGCGACCCCTTCTTTTATTCTCTTGTGGTATCTTTTTTTAGCCTGAACCTGAGTCTATGGCTATACCTAAGCATGCCATGGATCCTACTATTGAGTCGAGAAAAACCTTGTGTACCTTTCGGAGTTGCTCTTCAGGGAGGGCTTGCAGATCCTTTTGGTTGAGGGCTTCCTCAAGTTTTTCTAGGTCAATGTCTGCTAGATCTCGATCGTCCATCTGCATTAAGATGTCATCGTCTCTGTCTCCTCTCTCTTATGGGTATATTTATTGGTTTGGGCCAAAGGAGGAAAGGGTTTGGTTCTGTCCTTTACCTTTTTGCAGATCTTTGTGTGGATCTTGGATTTTTTCATCTTCCGATAGCTGGTTCAGTATCTCGTATGAGTTTTTGGTTGAGATCTTAGGCTTGGGGTCTGGGATCTGCTTCCTGGGAGGGTTTTTCTTTCTGTCCATGACAGTGGTGAAGCCATCTTTATGTGTGGTATTTTTTCCTTTGATAGCTTTCTTATTCAGAGGGAAATCTCTGAACAGGTGGCCATGTCCATGGCATTTCTTGCAGCGAAAAGGGATATGTTCGTAGTCCAGTGTTTGTTTCCAGTATTCATCTTGATATTCCAGAGTCACCGCCCCTAGTAGAGCCTTAGATATATTCATATAAACACATATTCGGGCGTATGAAGTGTATTTCCTTTGCTTTGTGGCTTCTGAAGTTTTGACACAATGACCCACTGTATTTCCTATTCCCATGAGAATCTCCTCCAGCCAGAACTCCTACGGCAAGGAATAGAGGCAGATCCAGACTGGTGCCATTGTGAAATCCTCCTTGTCTAGGTTGAAGTGTTTTGTCCAGAATCTTAGGATTAACCCTACCGAGTTCTAGAAATATGGGTCGTTCTCAAAGATTTGATCTCGATCCTCTGGGTTGTACATAATGATTGTAAAAAATCCTTTGGAACTGAGTTGAACTTCATAATCACCTTTGGGGATCCACCAGTGTTTTATCCATCTGTTCAGGTCCCATTCGGACGACCACAGTCCTAGAAATTTTCCAATGAGGGCATGCTCTCGCATGAACTGGGTATATTCTCCCACTCTTATTGAGCTTATTAGGTATCTTGGGGGTTTTTTCGTTTGTGGGATGCATTTTCCAGGATCCCACTCTCACGAGGTTCTTTTGGATGGGACATGCTAGATTCCATCTCCATTTCCTTACTGAGCCCTTGTTCTCTGGCAAGGAGTTGATCATGCATCTCTGGTGGCGGCTCGAAAGATCGTCTTTTTTACCTTGTGCCTGATCAATCATTGAACATAACATTGTTGTACGAGGGGGGTTTCCCCCCCTCTTCTGTATTCATCCTGACGGATTAGGCCAGAAGACTGTCTATACCCGATCTTGGCAGGTGGTTTGCTTCGGAGTGTCTTGGTTCGGTCATGCAGCAGATCACGTCGAGATTGGAACTAGGGTTTTCCCAATTAACAACCAATACTTAATCAAATATAGAAAACAACTTTATAGTTCTATTAAAGGTAACATATATTACATTAGTAATGTTATTTTATTTATGTCGTCTTTAGTCCATTAGTTGTAATTATACCTCCTAGTCTCCTATATATGCCAAGGAGACATTTTCATTTGGAATCATCTTATATTTGGACATTTATGTGGGAATAAGAAGGTTTCCCCCTCGAAGAGGCTTATTATATGAATTTCTCTCTTTTTCAAGGCGTTGAGTACTTATTCTGAGGTTTTTCTATGCTATATTGATATTTGGTTCCTAACAAGTAGACGCCAACACTTCATCTTCATGTTATTTAATCAAGTCTTTGTTGTCTTTTTGTAGAATCATTGGATAATTCTTGCTCCTCTTCAAGGAGTTGGAAACCTTCTTCATAAATCTATTATTCCATGATAGAGGGTTCTTGGTATTGAGCATGGTGCACTCCCTTGCAATATTCTACAATTTCAGTGGTGAATCCTTCGTCCTCTAGGACTACTGCAATATTTTGAAGGGCAATTTCATATGTCTAGCACTGTGGTTTCATGAATTCAATAAACCTATTGATGAGATCTATGAAAGAGGATATACTCTTTGGTTCACAAAAACTCTTGATCCAATCTTGTACAAATGATGGCAAGAAAAGTATGAACAATTTTACCAAAACATCCTCCCCTCCAAATTCTATCTCACTTATATACTTCAAGAACTCTACAACATGAGTAATGGGGAGGGAGGCCTTTGAATATTTGAGAGTTATTCAACCATTTTATATCAAAATAATGTGGGTATCCCTGAAAAATTTCAAAATCAATAGATGAATACACTCACTCCCAGGGCGCCATGATCCCATATCTTGAAAATATCACAAAGTTGAGAGTAAGGTGGCACCTTGGAAAATATCATTGGATTCGCCAAATGATCCCTTTAGGATCACCAAAGGAAGAGAGGGAATCACCCTCAGTGGATTTTCCAGGTAATCTTGTAACATAAACTGGCATTGAGGAAAGGCTTACCAAAGATGTGTCGTTGAGGAAAACTGACTCAAATCTTCCCCGACAAGGGCGCCAAAATATTATCACACAATTTGTACTTGTCCAAATCCCAAGACAAGTAGGTAAATTGGAGTAACAAATAGGATAACATATCACTCTCACCTTAATAGGAAATCCCCGTGTCTTAGGGATAAGGTAAGGTTTATCTCAGAGAAGACGTCCCTAGTAACCTAAAGGGATGGAATATCTAAGGTTATGATCAAGATTTGTCCCCTATCTCACTAGTTACCTAAGTAAAGATGTATGTGTCCAAGAAATGAGGCAAAGGAAGAATTTCAAGTACCTTCCTGAACAAAACAATGTAGCATGCATATACCACAGTTCCAAGTACCAATATGATAATGATACCTTAGTAGACAATAAACAATGAAAATAGATTCTAGCTGATATAGAATTACAGCAATATAAATGTTTACAACAACAAATGGTATTTTGTAACATCTGCACGAAATACACCTTAGAATTGCAAAAGTTTACAGTGAAAATTTAGCATTCATGAGTAGTTTGATTAGTACTTGTTACAAGAAATCTATGGGTTGATTAGCTAGATATTAAGGTTAGTTATGCAGAAAAATTGCAGCAATTAGAATGGTTGTAGCAATGTTTTACAACAGAAGCGGTCAAAACAGTAAATTAGTCTAAGATAGGGTTAGAAAAAGTTAGTAAAGGGTTTAGGCAAAAGGGTTTGAGAGTTGTTTGGTCACAATATTTCACAAGAGCTAGTGGATAAGTGCCTTTTGGGCTATGGAGTCATTAATATCAGCAAACACTTGGAGAAAAGAAAAATGATAATACTTGTCTAAGAAAATAAGAAGTGGGATCTTGATAAGTAGCACCTTAAGTCCTAAAATATCCAAGCCTTAGAGAGTAGGCACTTCTATGCCCTAGCAAATTTCTATTTTCTTATAATCTTGAAATATATAATAGCAACAAGCCTTTAGAATAGGACTCCTAAAGTGTTATCACTTTAGGGCTTTAGAAGCCTTAATGTAGAAAATAGATTCTTGACAATAAGTGGCAAGATCAAGAAGGAAGAAATACCTTATGTTCCTTCTCCTAGGTTTTCTTAGCAAGCAATTTCATAATATTCAATACGAATAAGTAAAATTGACCACAAACATTTAATGCATAAACAAATTGCGGCATTTACTTACTTCACCAAGAATAATCAAGCATGAAAAAACCTAGTTTGCAAAGATTACCACCAAAATAGCCATGAAACATCAATAGCAAGCTCCTACAAGCCTAGCGCATGAGAAAAAGACACCATAAACTCCCAAATAGTGCAAATTTCAGCCAAAGTATGCCACTAGGTTGAAAATTTCAGTCCTCCCTCTTGTGAGAGGTGAGTTATGATGAAAAATAAAGTTTGTCAACCATATTTATAAGGGAAATCCTACCTTATTAACCCAACAATTGTGTCATTTCCCAAAACTGAGCCTACATGTCAATTTGCTAATTAAAATTAAATTTAAAATCAATTATTTACAAAATAAACCTAAAGAGGGTGATGTTAGGCCTACTCAAGGAGAAATTGAGGTTGTCCAATGGAACGTTGGGCCTCCAAAGGCCATCCTCCATGCCACGAGTGCCAAAAATATCATCTTCAAGGCCTCCTCCACCAAATCCTAGCCCTAGGTGACATCATGGGTTACTAGGGTGACCTCCAAGGCCTCCAAGGGCTAACATTCAGGTGAGAGGAGCCGGTAACTCATCGTCTAGGCCTATCAAAGTGCCTCCAAAGAGAACACCATCTTCCTTCACTATGAAAACTGGTCATCGTGATCTTTCCCCAGGCATGGGGTCTCTGCACCCATCCTTGGGCTTCAATCCCTCATGAATAACCGAACTAATGATCTCCTCATGAATACATGTCCACCAGGCAAGGTCCTACAAAGACAAACAAATATGTCCTGCAAGGGTCCATGAGTCACAAGTATCATAACAAGTAAGCCACATCTATCAATAAAACCACTCGAACATGTGCATCAAACCCCCCTTTTCAAACTAAACAAATTCTCAAAGATGTTATACAATTTGTCAAATTCAAGTGTGGGATGGGTGTCAAGGTATTCTATTGCGTCAATCATTCCCCGGGTCCAAGTTGTTTTCCCGAGAGAAACCTATCTAAGCCACGTGTGAGTGTGAAGTGGAGTGGGGTAAACATCTGGGCATGGGGTTCATGACATACAAGGGTTTGTATTGTCTCATTTATGGGTTCCTTTGTAGAGGGTGAGTTTACCTTCGTTCGCGATGCCACATTTTTCCAAGCCCATTTATTGCCATTAATTAATTAAGTTCCAAACACTCAGTACTCCCTATGGGTTAATTGATTGGCTTGGACGGTAGTACCACAGTGTTACTTGAGAATATAGGTATACAGAGTCCCATGTGAGTATAATATAGCTTGTAACGCACTTATGTAGATCCCTCAACAAGTGGGACATCTATATATGTGAGCTTAGGATTTTGTAGGTATTATGATTTTAAGAGATAATGCTTCATTGTTTCTCAAGACCTATTGGGTGAGAATCTGGAAGCTTCATGATTTGACATTTATATTTTTCCAACTACTTTCCCCTGTAGTCCTTTAGCCCCTTCTTCCCATGAAATGAGGTACAATCCCTTCTTGGGTCAATACACCTGAAAATACCAAAAGATAAGGAGACAGAAAGGAACAACTATGGAAGATGATAAGTATGATCAAGAATGGATGATGAATCCTCAAGTGACTCCCTAGTAGTGCCCTATTCTTGAGGGTGACCAACTTACTAGGAAAAAATGACACCCACCATGTTTAAATAATGCAAAGAGTATAAATTCCAAGCAAATGTTCTATAATCAAGAAAGGTCCTTTGCAACATGTTCAAATGCTTCAAATATTAGAGTGACACTTAACATGATACCCAGACTCATTAACTCATGGAGCAAGACCCATTTCCCTCTAGGACCAGGATAGTGTAGTGAATTTTGTTGCTAGTGGTGATGTGTAGAATGCGTCGATGAAAAATAAGGTCCCTCTAGGGATATACTCTATACATTTGGCTCTTGACACTCCATGTATGAAACTTGTGGACCTTGAGACACAATCTCTTTAGTTACCCTAGGTTGGGGGTAATAGGATGAAAAGAATGAAATATTTAAATTTGCAATGCCAATGAAATCATCCATATAATCCCAAGTCTACAAACACATGCTCATGACAAAATATTAGTAGAAAAACTCAGAATAAATATGGACTAAAATTAGGAAAAATTAAAACACCAAAAAAATCATTCATCATATTAAATAGGTAATAGTAATAATTTATGGTAACATTATTTGAATAAGATCCCTTGAACCATTCTTCCATCATAAAATATTACATTACTATCGTAGAATTGATGGAGGGGATTTAGGGGAAAGTAGCATACCTAATGAGAACCATGCATAAACATGTATGAAGTGTACTTGGTGATAGAATAATTGTGTTGATATACTTGTTAACTCTAGAAGACAAACCAAGAGAATGAGGGTCTGACATAACCATCAATGTAGACCGAAGTGCCTCATTGTCTTTCCAAGCCTCCCAGGGCTCATACTTCAAGAAACCATGAACTTGAGATACATTAGTGGAATTGAATGATATATATGGGCTATCACCCACCATGGTATAAGGTAAATATTCAATACAATGGTGGAATCCACTAACATAAATAATATCGACTAAAGGGTTACTTGAACAAGAAGACTCTATTGATAAAAAATTAAGATGAATAAAAAAAAGACATGGTTTGATACACAATTGCTATAAGATTTCCTTCATTCCATGAAAAAGGCTGATAAGTCATAGTTGTAATAAGTTCATGGGAAGAGGTCTTATCCTCTCTATATTGTATATGTATATTACCACCATCAAGTAATTCAAAAGGTGTCATCCCTATTGAGTTTATTTGAATAAGATAATGGGTGGCTTCCTTCAAAATAAAACCATTAAAGAGATCAGGATACAAATAATATTAAGTGAACGAATTGTGAGAATTAAAAGATTCTCTTGAATAAGAAACATTTTCAAAAATTGATTCTTTGAATAGTAGTTCCTCCTCCTTAAGAACATTGGTGATTGATTGTGAGTCATTAGGCTCCACACTAGGAATGGTTTCACAATAAACACATTCTTCCTCAACATGGTTTTCCTCTTTCAAGAAAAAAGTGGATTGTTGTGATAAAAGTGGTATGTATTGTATGTTTATTTCTTCTCCTGGAGTGAAGTGATCAATGTGGTTGATTTTCCCCTACAAAATATGAGAATTTGAAATATATTTCATTACATACTCATGGTTAGAAGATAGGATCAAATCAAAAGAATTCTTAGAACAAGAAGGTTCAATAACTAATCAACCAATAGTAGGAAAACATTCTTGATCTATCTCAGTTAGACTAGGAGAATTTATAGAAATAGGACAATTCAAATCAAAAGAAACTAACTCCAAATTATCCACGTGTGAGAAAGGATTCATGCCATGAGCGCCCAAATTTTCTTCATTAACAAAATGATCATCATTCATGTATATCCCCATATCTTTCTTTTCCATCCCTTGTGATGGAAAAGATGAGATAAGATAATGAGAACCTGACATAACCATCAATGTGACCCAAAGTGTCCCATTATTAGCATAAAATCCCTCCTCTTGGTCAGGTATAGAAAAATTTAAACTCGAATTTACAAAACAAGAGGTCTATTTTTCTTCACAATGAAGAAAGGGGGGAATGGTTTGGTGGGAGGATACATATATTTCTTCCAAAAAATAATTCTCTTTTTGATCTATATGCCCCATAGTAAAAAAAGATCCAGACATATGGAGTCAAACTAACCCATTGGAATTTTCAACATTTTCATCTAAATCCAAATCAATGCATAAAGGAAAACTAAGACATGATTTATATTCTTCATCTATTGGCTCAAATGTTTAATTAATAATAGAAACTAAAAAGGAAATCAAATCACTGGTAGAGGGTCTATCATCCAAAGGAAAGCTATATCAAAGATGAGTAAATATGGTAACAAAATATTCAAGAGATTCATCTTCATTCTTCCTAATCTTTGATATCTCTACACATAAATGATCGTAATAATAATTCTCAGAATCATGCCAAAATTGACACATAAACTTCTCCCATATGTGAATACAGTCATCCGACAAAATCTCACACCAGTGCTTGACCTGACCTAAGAGAGTGAGAGTGAACAACCTGCAAATGACACTTCCATCAATAATATTTTGAGAACAACAAAATTTCGATAATTTAAAAGCATGTTCAAATGCATTCATCTCTCTCTCACCATCAAATTTAATTTGCGACAAGAAATGTAAAATATTTCTAGGAGATTTAAGAGGTAAAGTATCAGAAAAACATCTCCATAAAGGGATATGGGATGGAGACATTAATAAATAAAAACAAAATTAATATGAACGACTCCACATGCTCAACTTGTCATCTGGCCCTCCTTCTAGCACCATTTTTGTTGACGGGTCCAAATGGCTTGTCAATCAGGTAAGAGAGAACACCTAATGATAGGTCCCAGTTAGACCTACTCTCTTTTGGAATAGCGTTTCTGACTAGTATGGGGCATGGTTTCCACTAAGAATTAAAATAATAAAAAAGGGAAAGACAATGGATTGTCCCCCAAAGAGTTCTAACTAATTCTAAATCTAATATAAACTAAAATTGAATTGATCTAACCTAACTACTTCTAACCTATCCCGTGGGAGAAAAACTAATAGATGAACAAAATTTAAAGTGATATTTTGACAACACCAATAGTTCGTGGAAACCAATAATATTTCAGATATCATCTCAAATAGTTGCATAAGAGACCTGTAACATCATTCATGTAATCATTAAAAATCACAACAACATAAAAATTCTAAATACTAAAAACATAAATAGTCCATATGACCATCACCCATAAAACTTAAACAACAAACACATGTGCGGAGTAATCCCAAAAGCATTTGAAAACAATTATGAATTAAAAGCGCCTTTGTCTCTTTGTATATTCAGAAATAAGAGTATTATCAGTCTATACAATGGACGAAATTCACCTCTTACATTCAATGAGTTCTCTTTTATAAGACAAGAGAGACTCCTCAACTCTCATGACTGTTCATTTTGTTTTCCTTCATTTTTTCATTTTTCATTTCAAATTTCTTTTACATTTTCAAAAATGAACATGTTAGCATTACAAAGAAAATTTGAAGAGACTCCTAAGTGGCTATTCTTTCCCTAAGGCAATTTACAAATGATAATCATCTAAAAATATTTTTAACTTTTCATATTGGTGTCTTCTTCTATTCCTCAAGTTGTTCTAGGACTTTTTGGTGTTAGCCTGTTGAATAATATCATCATGTCCTTTTCTCCTTTATTTCAGCCTTCCATCATTCTCTTGTAGGTCAAATTTTGAATATTGAAGCTTGAGTTGCGATTGTTTGAACATTGCACAACCCATTCTTCAATTAAATTCGCTCATCTTTTGTGTTCTATGTTTTGTGAGAATTTTGACCCTCAATCTATCAATATTTGTTGTGCCATCCTATTCTTCTCTCTTCTATCTCAGACTTACATAGTGATTTTGCAGGTCTTATTTCGACTCTTGTAGCTTGAGTTGTGACTTTTTTAATATTCCACAGTTCATTCTTCAATTAAATTTGGGCATCTTCTGTGATATACGTTTTTTGAGAATTTTTTCCCTCAATCTATCAATATTTGGTGTGCCATCATGTTCTTCTCTCTTCTATCTTTTCGGTGTGTTGTTCTAGGCCTGATTTCGTTGCATGTAGCTCCAAATATATGGTTTCTTGAAGTTTGCACGGTCAATTTTCTCACCAAATTCGTGGCTTGTTGTTTTCCTCATTTTCTAGGATTTTATGTTATTATTTTGTCTTGAACGCCTCTTCCACTACATTCTTCAGTTTGATACCTTTACAACAAGGTATTGTTATCGCACAATTTGTACTTTCCCAAAATCCTAAGGCAAGTGAAAAATAAATTCGTGTAAGAGGAGGTTATCCTATCACTGTCACCTAAATAAGACACCTACTTCTCTTTAGGGGTGGAAGCCTAGGGGAGACATCCCCGGTGACCTTGGGGTTTGAGAAGGAAAATCTAATGGTATCAAGAAAATTTCTTCCCCTCTCACAAGTCACACTGATCAGAAAGTCCCAAAGGTTTAATACGATGAAGAAAATATTTTCTTAAGTGTACCTTCCCAGAACAAGACAAGAAGAAAACAATATTTGCAAGTAACAATTGATATCAGTGCTTCGTAAAACCTTGGACTTTAAATAAAATCAATAAGCTTATATACAATATGAAGAAACAAAAATTTATAGCAACAATGTATATATAATAATAGCTTCACAATTATGCCTTAAACAAGTTTCAATAATGACCCAAAATGATAACCTAGAATTGGCAATATATTGGCATTTGTCAGAAGCAAAGAAGGTAATGTAAAATCAACTTTAACATTTTCTTTTAGGATATTTTACTGCTATAATGTATGGTTGTAGATTAATTTTGTAACATCAAAAAGATATTTAGTAAATTAGTCTAATCTAAGGTTAGGAATGGTTAGCAAAGAGCTTGAAGTAGAATGTTTAAGGGTTGTTTTCATCAATCAATCAAATGCAAGGTATAAAATAGTGCCTTTAGGGTTAATGGAGTCACTTTTAAAGCAGTAATCTTGAAGGAAACAAATGATAGTCAGTGAAATAAAGACAAGAGGGAGGATGTTTGAGGTGTTGGCAACCCAAGGCCTCAATCATCCAAAACCCTAGAAGGAAAACAACTACTAGAAAGTAGGTAACCCTAGGCCCTAGTGGTTTTCCTTCTTCTTTAGCTCAAGATTGATATAAATAAAATCTTAATGAAGAAATGGTGTTAGATTTCTACAAAAGTAGGGCTCTATCATATGCTTCAATATAGGTGTCTTCTAGCAAAATCAAGTAGGTGGATAGCTATTGAGAGAAGGACAATAACATGTCCTTATTCTCCTAGGGTTTTACATTAGAAATTTCATAATCTTAGTAAATTCAAAGTAAAAGATACAATAACCATTCAAAGAAAGAATAATTTCATATTTTCACTTACATTCACCAAGAATAATCTAGCAACATGCCCTAGTTGAAGACTTTCCACCATGAAAATGCCAAAAATCACCAAATAAATCTCACTCCAAGAGTTGTGCACCACTTAGTTAAACCAATAAGCCTTAAAAGAGGCCAAATTTCAAACCTCACACTTGTATGAGTGAAATATGATGAAAAAATACAAGGGATTTTTCCCTTATTTAAACACAAATCAAATGACCCTTAATTACAAATTAGGTCAAAAAAGGCCGAAATGGTCAGTTACATCAAAAATCCAGCTTTTTACATAAAATTGACACATTAAACCCTAAAATGTGCAGAAAAGGTGACTTCATTCCCTTCTAGGGTGACGTTGGGCCTCATAACTGAGATGTTGGCCTCCATGAGCAAAATGTTAGGCCTTCCAAGGCCTTTGGATCATGCCACACGTCCCACCTGGCACACAACTGCCTCCAGCATGTACATCTGACATTGGGTGACGTCAAGGGTCATAAGGGTGATGGCATGGGCCTCCCAAGGCCAATGTTTAGGGGGAAAGGAAAGACCCCTTGGGTCTAGTCCTACCAATGTGTCTCTAGTGGAACATCCTTCTTTCTCTCTGATGCAAGCCTATGGTATATGTCTTCCCCTAACTGGGGTTTTAGAATTCATCTGGTCGTATTTTATCCCTATGGAGATCTGAGCTAATCATCTCCCCATATGTACCTGTCTATTGGGCGTGGTCCTATAGAAAAAAACAAGTACGCCCTCCATGGGCTCATAATTCATAGGGATCATAGAAATGTCAATCGCATCTAATAATCAAGTTACCCAAACATGTGCATAAAACCCCCTTTTCCCAGATAAGTGCTCAAAGACGTTATGTTATTCTACAAGCCAGGTTTGGAGAGGGTTCAAGGAGATCCTATTGGGATAATTCTCCTTAGGTGTGGGGTGTTTTCAGTTGAATACCAATCTAGGTCATGTAAGTGCATGAAATGGTGTGGGGGATGTTTGGGCAAGGGGTGCAGTGATGACAGGGAAATGTAGGTCTTACCTGTGGGTGCCTATGAAGAGGGTGAGATGCACCTTATCATGGATGCAATTCTTTCATATCCCATTCAATGCCTTTTTACTTTTTATCTTATTTATTTTTGTTTCAAGAAAATAGTTGGGGACACTTCCCTAGTGTGGTGAACAGTGGTGACAACGTTACCCACAAGAATTTCATGGAGATGAGAAGGTTGGCTCGTGATGAGACCCCCTTTCTCTTGGCTATGCCACCAAGAGACACTACCTTGTCATGGTCACTAGATGAATAGCAATTTCATACCACTACATGCCCATGGACCTAATAGGTTGGCTCGTGATGAGACCCCCTATCCACCAACTAGGTCCTGAGTTTTATATTTTTCATCGGTCCCCTCTTTTATTGTTGAGAATCCTTTTATTTCTTTCTTGAGGATCCCTAGGTGAAGCATCTCAAGGTTTTTTCTTTGTATTTTAACTTTTTCCATCTACTTTTACCCTCTGGGCCTTTAACCTCTTCTTCCCACAAGGCAATGTACAACCCTTACTAGCTTGGAAAACCAAATGCCCGAACCTATGTAGGGGATATATGAGAGGGAAGATGATGAAAATTGATAAGTATGGAAGGAATGGACGATGAAATTTCATAAACCCACCCAGTGGAAACTCACTCCTAAGGGAACCAACTTGCTAGGGAATTATGTCACCCCCCCCAGGTATGGACAAGTCAAAAGGCATAAAGTACAAGCACACATCATGAAGCAAAAGAGAATTAAATGCACATATTCAAATGATTTGAGAATCAGAGTGACACATACCATGATACCCAGACTCATTACCTCATGGAACAAGACTCACTACTACTATAGAACCAAGCCCATGGGATGGATGTTTCTATTGCTAACAGAATGGAGGCACCGAAGAAGAAGGATGGTCCCTCCAGGGCCAGGCTAAAGTTAATATGGATCTTGGTACTCCATGTCTAGGACCTATGGGCCTTGAGACATAATCTCCTTAGTTATCCCTAGGATAGGAGATAACATCTAGCTCCAACTCGGGGACATGTGCTCACTGTAGACCACATGAGAACCTCAACATATCTGGTATGACCTATGACCTGCTATATCTCAACAGAAATAATCAATAATCATTTGGAGTGGTTATATCATCCCTGGCTCATATATGATAAAATTAAATACAAGTAATAAATCATATGTACAAATGGAAATACAACTACTCTAGCATGAAATGCATATGGTATATACAATGAATGCAAAATTCCTACCTTCTTACATGTACTTACCTATCATGTTGATGGTAGGTAGTAATGCTTGATATGTATAGAGTTCACAGGTAACTTCAAAGCCTCTCCTTCCAGGGTTCCCAAATTAAATGAATTTGTTCCTACGTGACTCATAATCCTGTAGGGACCTTTCCATTGTCCATCCAACTTTTTTTGCATACCAAGTTTCTCCCTTATTTTGTCCCATAACAATACTAAATATCCTTTAGTGAAATCCCTCTCCTTTGCCTTGTGATCAAAGGTGTTTTTGACCCTTTCCTGGTTTCTTTCCATTTGGCTTAGTGAAACCCTTCTAGATTCATCCAACTCTACTAACTGGTTAATTCGCCCTTGGATTTCTTCTCCCTCAGTGGTGTATTGTTGAGCAAAATGTAGGACAGGGATTTGGAGATTCACGAGAAATTTGGCTTCTAACCCATACACTAGCTCAAATACGGTTTTTCCTATTGAGGTCTTTGTTGTTATTCGATCTGCCCACAGGACATACTTAATTTTTCATTTCCCAAAAGCCTTTACTTTACAAAGCTTACCTAGCGAATCCACTAAGGTGATCCTATCATCCCTTTGATAATCTCAAAAATATTTCCTCACAATGTAATACCCCAAGGACAAGCCATGATTGTAATTATGAATGTAACATGTTTTGTAGGCTGGTGAGCCAAGTATTTATAAGTGGGTAGGCTTATGTGTTGACTAGGTCGGGAGCCTAGATGTTAAAGGCCAGGATCATGTTTTGTACATGTAAATATTCATATCATTAATATAACAACAATGTTATGTGTAGACCGACCACAGAGTAAGAGTATGGGGACCTTAACTCCACTAAGTTGGGCAAGGGGGGAGGATAAGAGTAGAGCCTAAGAGCCTAAGCTTAAGAGCCTAGTAGAATAATAAATTATTATTCTAAAAATCTGTAAAGAGGATATTAATTTATCCTAAGTTCCTTTAGGGAGAGGAACAAATTCCAAGTGGGGGGAACATGCTCCTAGAGAGCCAAGTGTCATCCAAAATGCATGCAGATTTATGGGGGGGGCATTCTCACCATTCTCAAGAATGTTGAGCATTCAAACCATTCTAACTCTTCGGTCCACTCTCACGATTTTGGACCATGGTGGCCATCCATTACCCCGACTCACAGATGAACTGAACAAGCAGGCAGTGAGTCATTATGTCGTTGTTGAATGCCAAGACCCTGAACCTCTGCAATAAACCAGATTTAATACCCCCATGACACATATACCCTGTGGGTTTCTTGTGTTTTGTCATGTCTGTACCATTTCCCATGTCCATTTTATGTTGCTTCCATCACCATGCCCATGTGTTAAAGAGAAGGAGTGAAGAATCGGGTTGTCATGTTCATGGATAAAAGAATCGGGTTTTCAGACTTGTGCTAAGGAAGTGAGTTCTCCTAAAAGGAGTCCAGTAGCAGCTACAGAGATTTGAGAATTATCGATCCGACATATTTTTTAAGCCCAAGGAAAGGGAGGTGTAGCAACCGATGGACTATTGGACAATGAAGGTGTACACTCTTGGCGTGGGATGGGCATGTGGGGAATGAGAGTCTGTGAGCTATGGGTGTAAGTGGCTCCTTGAAGGAAATCCTTCATGTTGTATTGTGCAACTTCATGTTTTCCCTACCTAGCCTAGGAATCCCTTTTCTGGTGGAGTTTAGTCTCAACTCAGGGGTGACCCACTGCTGAGAATGATGAGCAATGTGGTCTAAGGCTGGGAGGTTTGTGGAAGTTCTGCACGGAGTTGGTGTACTTTAATTAAAATATAAGTACCAATTATTTATTCATTGTATGTTGTGTATTTGTACATGTGTTATAATTGATGAGTAATGCCTATATATATATATATGGCATGCAGACATCTGTACACACTTTCTTCTCTTGTAGTTCCCATTGCCCCTATGGCCCCTCCTAAATGGTCTCCCATAGAACCTTTTATCCCTTAGGACTTAGCTAACACCCAAGGTGGATTACATGATCTCCCAAAAAAGGTTGATTCTTGGATACCTAGATTCTTGGGAGAAGTAGGATCTTATGGAAACTTACATTGGACTAAGTTTTGTGAGGGGTATGAATTTCACCAATCAGGAAAAGAACACCCCAACACATTTATGAGAATTTTCTTGAAATCTCTCACCAAAAGTGCCAGAACTTGGATTAACAATTTCCCAAGTGGAAGATTCAAAACTCCTGAAGATTCAGAACGACCTTTCATGAACAAATGGTGTAAATAAGAAAGTATGGCCTCCTTTTACTCTCAATACCTCGAAGTTTGCAAAGGAATGGATGAAAATATTAGGGAATTCAATGATAGGTTCAATACTCTCATTAGAAAACTTCAACCCGAATTTCACCCAAAAATCGTTATTCTCCAACATTACCTGAAATCATTAGAAGGAATTTTGCAGTTCACCCTCAAGGATTGATTACCTGTAAGCCTAGAAGAAGCACAAGAAGATTCTTTCCAGATTGAGGAGAACCTTAGGTTCAACAATTCCATCCATCAGGTTCACCTTTTAAATGATAATGAAATCTGGGAACCAAATGGGGAAATCATGGTGGAACTAAAGCATAACCTCCCAGATATCCTAGAGGTAGAATTTAGTTCTTTCCCTAGAAAATGGAGCACATGTTTCTCAAACATGAAAGATGCTTCCTTGTTCTCTCAACAAAATGAGCCTCCTAAGGATTTTAATCCCACTCAAGATATATTTATAAATCCTGAGGTTGAATATATTGAATACTCCCTGCCACAAGTCCATGAGAAAGACAATTTTGAAGAAGAGTTCCTTATTGTCGACCTAGTTGGAAGCATGGGAATAAAATATGGAGAACCTACACCATTTTATGTTACTCTCCAAATCAATGATTTGCTTCTCCATAATTGTGTGTTTGACCGAGATGCCCCTAGGAACATTATAACCGAAAGGGTCATACACCAATTAGGCCTAAGTATATCACAACCAAACACACAAGGTGTTTTTACATGAGGCATCATTAAGGACCCGAGTGTTTCTTTTCATGCTTACTTTGATGCCTCTTTCACTATTGATGTGTTAGTGATATATGCTTTAAGAAACTGGAGAATTATACTCCATAAGGACCTAATAGAAAACTTGATCGGAAGCTTCCAAGACCAAGGGTCCAAAGCTATCATACCTCGCCCCGAAGGGGGATTCTTACCCTTCACAAAGGACCCATCACAGGATGCCTTATTGATACCCCTGAGGAACTTGATAATCAAGTCCTTTGTGTAAACAATGCAATTTAAAGTTGGTTTGTCCAATAGGAAAATTCAAAGGATGAGCTTACCCAAAGACCTAGAGGAATATGGACTTTGGAATTTGATGGAGCTCATTCGATTTTTGGTTTAGGAGTAGGTATTGTCTTGACAAACCCATCCAATGAAAATTTCTATTACTCCTATAGACTTGAATATCATTGAACAAACAACATTTCCGAATACGACGCTTTGATTATAGGCCTCAACTTAGCAATCGACAAAGGTGTCACACACTTGAAGGTTATAGGAGACTCAGACTTAATATTATCACAAGTGTTGTTAGAATTCGCTGCAAAAAATGAAATATTAAAAATTTACCGTGACTTTGCAAGATCCTTTAATATAGTGTAAATCAAAGTAGTTCCCCAAGAAGAAAACTATGTAGCAGATGCCTTTGTTGTCTTGGCATCCACCTTACAACCTTGTCATGATCCTCTCCAAAACCTATGCAAAATGGAAGTCTTTTTTACACCATCGATCCCTGATAACTTGGAACATTGGTAAGTCTTTGAAGATGATGACCAGATCCTTAGATTCATGGAAAATGGTAGAGAATTCAACGATTCACAAGTAAACTTTCTAGTTGATTCTATGGACCTAGATGTAGTAAACCTGCAAAATAACACTTTGCCAAAAGGATGTGTCCCTTTAGAACACATATTTGACAGAAACGATGTTTACAAAGGAAAAAAAAACCAAGAAACAAACAAATGAAGCCTTAGAATTCAACATCGACACTGAGATGGATCCAAGAATGATCAAAATAGGGAAAGGCACTATTGAAAAGGAGATAATTGAGATACTAGACCTCATAAGAGAATTCAAGGATACCTTTGCTTTGAATTATGATGAGTTGAAGGCTTATAGGGGTGATGTCATCCAACATGCTATACCTTTGATAGAATGATCCAAACCTTTCTGAAAAAAGTTAAGACATATTAACCTAAAGTTGGAAAACTTGATACAAAAGGAACTCCAAAATATGGTCGATGCTGGTATCATAGCTCCCATTAGGTATTCATCATGGATGTCAAATTTGGTAGTTCTCCGAAAGAAAAGTGGTGATATTCACTTGTGTGTAGATTTCTGAAACCTTAACCAACTATCTTTGAAATACAACTACCCCCTCCAAAATATGGAACATTTGTTACAAAGGGTTAAAGGGGCAGGCATGATGTCCATGATGGATCGATTTTCTGGATACAACCAATTGTTACTCAAAAGAGAGGACCAACTTAAAACAACATTTACCACACCATGGGGAAACTTCATGTACTTAAGAATGCCTTTCAAACTTATGAATGCAGGTGAAACCTTTCAAAGAGCATTGGAATTTTCTTTTAGGGATCTCATTCAAAAAATCATAGAAATTTACCAAGATGATCTCACAGTCATATCAAAGGAAAGGAGAGACCACATCTCGCACCTCATAATTGTTTTTGAAAGATGTAGAAATTATGGTATCTCCTTGAACCCTAAGAAGTTTGTTTTTGGATAGATAAGGGGAAACTATTGGGACACGTAGCCTCGAAAGGGGGAATTTTTATAGACCCATAAAGGTTCCAATCTATCAAGGATTTACGTCCCCCAGCTAACAAGAAATCCCTACAATCCTTTTTCGGAAAAATAAATTCCATTCGAAGATTTTTCCCAAACTTTGCCGAAAAAATAAAATCCATGAGTGCATTACTAAAAAAGGACATAGTATTCAGGTGGGATGATAAGGCCATTAAATCCTTTGAAGACATAAAATATTCCATCTCCCAAGCCCTATTTATGGTTAGTCCTAACTATTCACGAGATTTCATAATATTCTCTTTTGCCTCCCAAGACACCATTGCGGGTGTCTTATTGCAGAAAGATGTTGACGACCATGAACACACCATCGCCTTCATGAGTAAAGTCCTTAGGGATTCAAAGATGAACTGTTCAATTACTGAGAAGCAAGATTATGCTTTAGTAAAATCCCTTAAGCACTTTAGAAACTACATGGTTTATAATAAGATTAAGGCCTATGTCCCTTACCTAGCAGTAAAAGATGTCTTATCACAACTAGATTGTATGGGTACTAGGGGTAAGTAGGTTTCCAAGATCCAAGAGTATGATTTAGAAATAAAACCCACCAAAATTGTAAAGGGACAAGGTTTAGCCCAAATGTTGATTGAAAGCAACCAAGAATCCATACAAATAGGAGAAAGGGAACAAATAAACGTGGTAGTAAGTGAGTTAGAACATGATGAATGGTTCTCCAACATTATATACTACCTTAAGAATTTATCGTTCCTAGACCATCTAGTAGACTATAAAATAAGGGAATTGAGACTTAAAGCTATGAAATATTATTTAACTAAGAATGGCCTTGGTTGGAAGGACCCAGATGGAGTTCTCCTTATATGTGTGAACCAAGAAGAATCTAATGAACTGTTAAAATAATTACACTCAAGACATTGTGGTGGACATTTCGTTGTTCATACTACCACACACAAGATCTTAAGAGCTAGATATTATTGGCCAACATTATTCAGTGATACTCACCTATATGTCTGATCATGCCAATGTTACTAATACTTTATTGGTAAACCAAATCTCTCGGCGCAACCTTTGAAACCTGTGGTAGTAGAATGTCCTTTTCAACAGTGGGGATTAGAATTTATTGGGGATTTTAAAGACAATTCAAGTAACGGTTACCAATGGATTTTTACAACCACATATTATTTTACCAGGTGGTGGAATCTATTCCCACAAAGAAAGCCACTGAGGAAATAATCATGAAATTTTTGGAGGAAAGAATCATAACAAGATTTTGGGTCCCATCCAAGATTACCACTGACAATGTCAAAGCCTTCAGCTCTCTTACATTAGCAGAATTGTGTTTCAAATATGGCATTGTTCTAGCTCATTCCTCCAACTATTACCCACAAGGGAACATGTTGGCAGATTCAAGCAATAAGAACCTTATGAACATCATCAAGAAGGTTGTGGGAGAGAACAAGAGGTCTTGGGACAAAAAAATTAAGTATTCCTTGTGGGCAGATCGAATAACAACAAAGACCTCAACTGGAAAAACCATGTTTGAATTAGTGTATGTGTTAGAAGACAAACTTCTTGTGAATCTCCAAATCCCTATCCTCCATTTTTCTCAAAAATACACCACTAAGGGAGAAGAAATCCAAGGAAGAATTAACCAGTTAGTAGAGTTGGATGAATCTAGAAGGGTTTCCCTAAGCCAAATGGCAAGAAACCAGGAAAGGGTAAAGAACACCTTCGATCACAAGGCAAAGGAGAGGGATTTCACTGAAGGATATTTAATATTGTTATGGGAAAAAAGAAGGGAGAAACCCGGTATGCACAAGAAGTTGGATGGACTATGGACAAGTCCCTACAGGATTATGAGTCACGCAGGAACAAATTCGTTCAATTTGGGAACCCTAGAAGGAGAGGATTTGAAGTTACTTGTGAACGCTATACATATCAAGCGTTACTACCTGCCAACAGAATGACAGGTAAGTACAGGTAAGAAGGTAGTAATTTTTCATTCATTGTATATACCATCTACATTTCATGCTAGAGTAGTTGTATTTCCATTTGTACATATTATTGCTTACTTTTATTTCATTTTATCATATATGATCCAGGGGTGATATCACCACCCCAAATGATTACTAATCATTTATGTTGAGATCTAGCAGGTCACAGGTCATACCAGAGATGTTGAGGTTCTCATGCACTCTACAATGAACACATATCCCTGAGTTGGAGCCAAATGTTATCCCCTATCCTAGGGATAACTAAGGTGATTATGTCTTTAGGCCCACAGGTCCTAGACATGGAGTACCGAGAGCCATATTGAATTGAGTCTGGCCCTAGAGGGCCCATCCTTATTCTTCAATGCCTCCATTATGTCAATAGAAATAACATCCATCCCATAAGCCTAGTTCCATTGTAGAATTGGGTCTTGCTCCATGAGATAAATGTGTCACTCTAATTCTCAAAGAATTTGAATATGTGAATTTAATTCTCTTTTTCTTCATGATGTGTGCTTGTAATTTATTCCTTTTGACTTGTCCATACTTGGGGGGAATGAAAAAATTCCCTAGCAAGTTGTTTCTCTTAGGAGTGAGTTTCCACTAGGTGGGTTTATGAAAGGTCATCATCCATTCCTTCCATACTTATCACTTTTCATCATATTCCCTCTCATCTATCCCCTACATTGGTTCGGGCATTGGGTTTTCCAAGCTAGTAAGGGTTGTACCTTGCCTTATGGGAAGAAGGGGCTAAAGGCCCAGAGGGTAAAAGTAGAAGGAAAAAGTTAAAGGCCAAAGATAAAACCTTGAGAAGCTTCATCCAAGAATCCTCGAGAAAGAAATAAAAGGATTCTCAGCAAGAAAAGAGGGGACCCATAAAAAAGATAAAACTCAAGGCCTAGTTGGTGGATAGGGGGCCTCATCATGAGACAACCTATTAGGTCCATGTACATGTAGCGGTATGACACTACTATTCATTTGGTCACCATGCCAAGCTAGTAGTTCTTGGTGGCATAGCCAAGAGAAAGGGAGTCTCATCACGAGTCGACCTTCTCATCTCCATGAAATTATTGTGGGTAACGTTGTCACCACTGGTCACCATGCCAAGGCAGTGTACCCATCTATTCCCTTGAAATAAAAATAAATAAGATAAAAAATAAAAATGCATTGAATGGGCTAGGAAAAAATTGCATCTGTTAACTACCAAAAACGCACCAGCATTTTTGAAGGAAATATGCCTAACCTTGTAGGGAAATTTTGATTATCTTCCCTATATCCAAATCAAAATATGATTGTACCATTGGAAATCTTACGATCTGTAGATGTCGATCGACTATTGGAACGTGCAAAACGGATATTTTATGGCTGAGAAAATTGATTTTTCCCAAAGGCAGTTTTTTCTGAAAATTCTGACTTTCGGTGGTTAAATTACCCAGGAACTGTTCCAGTCAACCACCGAAAGCCTGTTTTAGCCAGAATTTTTCAAAATTTCGCCCAGATCAGGAATTTTTGAAGCATAATGAGATGAAACCTCTTGGAATAGACATGTGGTGAATTATCAAGTCCAGCACAACAGTTGGTTTTGACAAATGGTGGAGAAAGGAGGTTTTTCAAAGGTTTTTGATGTCTTTAACAAAGGCAGAAAAGCAGGACACCTTGCCACATCAGCCAGCTCGACTTGGTCTCCATGGGAGAAGGATCTTTTAGCCTT
>ML787958.1:55439-82517 GCA_009831015.1 Picea engelmannii | reverse complement strand
TTTTAGCCTTCCTTTATCCAGATTGACTTAGGGACGTCTCCCTTGGACTTGCCCTCCTAAATAGAAAGAGCTCCCCATCGAGGTGACAGTGGGTGGGGAAGCTCCTGTTACGCCGGTTTCTACCCTTGACTTAGGCTTTTTAAACCTTTCCTACAAACCGTGCGATAACAGTGACAACGTTACCCACAAGAATTTCATGGAGATGAGAAGGTCGGCTCGTAATGAGACCCCCTTTCTCTTGGCTATGCCACCAAGAGCTACTACCTTGGCGTGGTGACCAAATGAATAGTAGTTTCATACCGCTAAATGTCCATGGACCTAATAGGTTGGCTTGTGATGAGGCCCCCTATCCACCAACTAGGCCTTGATTTTTATCTTTTTTATGGGTCCCCTCTTTTCTTGTTGAGAATCCTTTTATTTCTTTCTCGAGGATTCTTGGATGAAGCTTCTCAAGGTTTTATCTTTGGCCTTTAACTTTTTCCGTCTACTTTTACCCTCTGGGCCTTTAGCCCCTTCTTCCCACAAGGCAAGGTACAACCCTTACTAGCTTGGAAAACCCAATGCCCAAACCAATGTAGGGGATAGATGAGAGGGAATATGATGAAAAGTGATAAGTATGGAAGGAATGGATGATGACCTTTCATAAACCCACCTAGTGGAAACTCACTCCTAAGGGAAACAACTTGCTAGGGAATTTTTTCATTCCCCCCAAGTATGGACAAGTCAAAAGGAATAAATTACAAGAACACATCATGAAGCAAAAGAGAATTAAATTCACATATTAAAATTCTTTGAGAATTAGAGTGACACATTTATCTCATGGAGCAAGACCCAATTCTATAATAGAACCGAGCTTATTGGATGGATATTACTGCTATTGACATAATGGAGGCATTGAAGAAGAAGGATGGGCCCTCCAGGGCCAGTCTCAATTCAATATGGCTCTCGGTACTCCATGCCTAGGACCTGTGGGCCTAAATACATAATCTCCTTAGTTATCCCTAGGATAGGGGATAACATTTGGCTCCAACTCAAGGATATGTGCTCATTGTAGAGCACATGAGAACCTCAACATCTCTAGTATGACTTGTGACCTGCTAGATCTCAACATAAACGATTAGTAATCATTTGGGGTGGTGATATCACCCCTGGATCATATATGATAAAATGAAATAAAAGTAAGCAATAATATGTACAAATGGAAATACAACTACTCTAGCATGAAATGTAGATGGTATATACAATGAATGAAAAATTCCTACTTTCTTACCTGTACTTACTTGTCATTCTGTTGGCAGGTAGTAACGCTTGATATGTATAGCGTTCACAAGTAACTTCAAAGCCTCTCCTTCTAGGGTTCCCAAATTGAACGAATTTGTTCCTGCGTGACTCATAATCCTGTAGGGACCTGTCCATAGTCCATCCAACTTCTTGTGCATACTAGGTTTCTCCCTTCTTTTTTCCCATAACAATATTAAATATCCTTTGGTGAAATCCCTCTCCTTTGCCTTGTGATCGAAGGTGTTCTTTACCCTTTCCTGGTTTCTTTCCATTTGGCTTAGGGAAACCCTTCTAGATTAATCCAACTCTACTAATTGGTTAATTCTTCCTTGGATTTCTTCTCCCTTAGTGGTGTATTTTTGAGAAAAATGGAGGATAGGGATTTGGAGTTTCACAAGAAGTTTGGATTCTAACCCATACACTAGTTCAAACATGGTTTTTCCTGTTGAGGTCTTTGTTGTTATTCGATCTGCCCATAAGGAATACTTAATTTTTTTGTCCCAAGACCTCTTGTTCTCTCCCACAACCTTCTTGATGATGTTCATAAGGTTCTTATTGCTTGAATCTGCCAACACGTTCCCTTGTGGGTAATAGTTGGAGGAATGAGATAGAACAATGCCATATTTGAAACACAATTATGCTAATGTAAGAGAGCTGAAGGCTTTGACATTGTCAGTGGTAATCTTGGATGAGACCCAAAATCTTGTTATGATTCTTTCCTCCAAAAATTTCATGACTATTTCCTCAGTGGCTTTCTTTGTGGGAATAGATTCCACCACCTGGTAAAATAATATGTGGTTGTCAAAATCCATCGGTAACCATTACTTGAATTGTCTTTAAAATCCCCAATAAATTCTAATCCCCACTGTTGAAAAGGACATTCTACTACCATAGGTTTCAAAGGTTGCGCCAAGAGATTTGGTTTACCAGTAAAGTATTAGTAACATTGGCATGATCGGACATATAGGTGAGTATCAGTGAATAATGTTGGCCAATAATATCTAGCTCTTAAGATCTTGCGTGCGGTAGTATGAACAACGAAATGTCCACCACAATGTCTTGAGTGTAATTATTTTAACAGTTCATTAGATTCTTCTTGGTTCACACATATAAGGATAACTCCATCTAGGTCCTTCCAACCAAGGCCATTCTTAGTTAAATAATATTTCATAGCTTTAAGTCTCAATGCCCTTATTTTATAGTCTACTAGATGGTCTAGGAATGATAAATTCTTAAGGTAGTATATAATGTTGGAGAACCATTTATCATGTTCTAACTCACTTACTACCACGTTTATTTGTTCCCTTTCTCCTATTTGTATGGATTCTTGGTTGCTTTTAGTCAACATTTGGGCTAAACCTTGTCCCTTTACAATTTTGGTGGGTTTTATTTCTAAATCATACTCTTGGATCTTGGAAACCTACTTACCCCTAGTACCCATACAATCTAGTTGTGATAAGACATCTTTTACTGCTGGGTAAGGGACATAGGCCTTAATATTATTATAAACCACGTAGTTTCTAAAGTGCTTAAGGGATTTTACTAAAGCATAAGCTTGCTTCTCAGTAATTGAATAGTTCAGCTTTGAATCCTTAAGGACTTTACTCATGAAGGCGATGGGGTGTTCATGGTCGTCAACATCTTTCTGCAATAAGACACCTGCAATGGTGTCTTGGGAGGCAAAAGAGAATATTATGAAATCTCGTGAATAGTCAGAACTAACCAGAACTAGGGCTTGGGAGATGGCATATTTTATGTCTTCAAAGGATTTAATGGCCTTATCATCCCACCTGAATACTATGTCCTTTTTTAGTAATGCACTCATGGATTTTATTTTTTCGACAAAGTTTGGGAAAAATCTTCGAATGGAATTTATTTTTCCGAAAAAGGATTGTAGGGATTTCTTGTTAGCTGGGGGACGTAAATCCTTGATAGATTGGAACCTTTCTGGGTCTATATAAATTCCCCCTTCCGAGGCTATGTGTCCCAATAGTTTCCCCTTATCTATCCCAAAAACAAACTTCTTAGGGTTCAAGGAGATACCATAATTTCTACATCTTTCAAAAACAATTATGAGGTGTGAGATGTGGTCTCTCCTTTCATTTGATATGACTGTGAGATCATCTTGGTAAATTTCTATGATTTTTTGAATGAGATCCCTAAAAGAAAATTCCAATGCTCTTTGAAAGGTTTCACCTGCATTCATAAGTCTGAAAGGCATTCTTAAGTACATGAATTTTCCCCATGGTGTGGTAAATGTTGTTTTAAGTTGTTCCTCTCTTTTGAGTAACACTTGGTTGTATCCAAAAAATCCATCCATCATGGACATCATGCCTGCCCCTTTAACCCTTTGTAACAAATGTTCCATATTTGGGAGGGGGTAGTTGTCTTTCAAAGATAGTTGGTTAAGGTTTCATAAATCTACACACAAGCGAATATCACCACGTTTCTTTCGGACAACTACCAAATTTGACATCCATGATGAATACCTAATGGGAGCTATGATACCAGCATCGACCATATTTTGGAGTTCCTTTTGTATCTAGTTTTCCAACTTCAGGTTAATCGTCTTAACTTTTGTCAGAAAGGTTTGGATCATTCTATCAAAGGTATAGCATGTTGGATGACATCACCCCTATAAGCCTTCAACTCATCATAATTCAAAGAAAAGGTATCCTTGAATTCTCTTATGAGGTCTAGCATCTCAATTATCTCCTTTTCAATAGTACCTTTCTCTATTTTGATCATTCTTGGATCCATCTCAGTGTCAATGTTGAATTCTAAGGCTTCATTTGTTTGATTCTTGGGTTTTTTTCCTTTGTAAACATCGTTTCGGTCAAATAGGTGTTCTAAAGGGACACATCCTTTTGGAAAAGTGTTATTTTGCAGGTTTACTATATCTAGGTCCATAGAATCAACTAGGAAGTTTACTTGTGAATCGTTGAATTCTCTACCATTTTCCATGCATCTAAGGATCTGGTCATCATCTTCAAAGACTTACCAATGTTCCAAGTTATCAGGGATCGATGGTGTAAACAAGACTTCCATTTTACATAGGTTTTGGAGAGGATCATGACAAGGTTGTAAGGTGGATGCCGAGACAACAAAGGCATCTGCTACATAGTTTTCTTCTTGGGGAACTACTTTGATTTACACTATATTAAAGGATCTTGCAAAGTCACGGTAAATTTTTAATGTTTCATTTTTTGCAGCGAATTCTAACAACACTTGTGATACTATTAAGTCTGAGTCTCCTATAACCTTCAAGTGTGTGACACCTTTGTCGATTGCTAAGTTGAGGCCTATAATCAAAGCATCGTATTCGACAATGATATTCAAGTCTATAGGAGTAATAGAAATTTTCATTGGATGGGTTTGTCAAGACGATACCTGCTCCTGAACCAAAACTCGAATGAGCTCCATCAAATTCCAAAGTCCATATTCCTCTAGGTCTTTGGGTAAGCTCATCCTTTGAATTTTCCTATTAGACAAACCAACTTTCAATTGCATTGTTTACACAAAGGACTTGATTATCAGGTTCCTCGGGGGTCTCAATAAGGCATCCTGTGATGGGTCCTTTGTGAAGGGTAAAGAATCCCCCTTCGGGGCAAGGTATGATAGCTTTGGACCCTTGGTCTTGGAAGCTTCCGATCAAGTTTTCTATTAGGTCCTTATGGAGTATAATTCCCCAGTTTATTAAAGCATCTATCACTAACACATCAATAGTGAAAGAGGCATCAAGGCAAGCATGGAAAGCAACACTCAGGTCCTTAATGATGCCTCATGTAAAAACACCTTGTGTGTTTGGTTGTGATATACTTAGGCCTAATTGGTGCATGACCCTTTAGGTTATAATGTTCCTAGGGGAATCTTGGTCAAACACACAATTATGGAGAAGCAAATCATTGATTTGGAGAGTAACATAAAAAGGTGCAGGTTCTCCATATTTTATTCCCATGCTTCCAACTAGGTAGACAATAAGGAACTCTTCTTCAAAATTGTCTTTCTCATGGACTTGTGGCAGGGAGTATTCAATATATTCAACCTCGGGATTTATAAATATATCTTGAGTGGGATTCAAATCCTTAGGAGGCTCATTTTGTTGAGAGAACAAGGAAGCATCTTTCATGTTTGAGAAACATGTGCTCCATTTTCTAGGGAAAGCACTATATTCTACCTCTAGGATATCTGGAAGGTTATGCTTTAGTTCCACCATGCTTTCCCCATTTGGTTCCCAGATTTCATTATCATTTAAAAGGTGAACCTAATGGATGGAATTGTTGAACCTAAGGTTGTCCTCAATCTGGAAAGAATCTTCTTGTGCTTCTTCTAGGCTTATAGGTAATCGATCCTTGAGGGTGAACTACAAAATTCCTTCTAATGATTTCAGGTAATGTTGGAGAATAACACTTTTTGGGTGAAATTCGGGTTGAAGTTTTCTAATGAGAGTATTGAACCTATCATTGAATTCCCTAATATTTTCGTCCGTTCCTTTGCAAACTTCGAGGTATTGAGAGTAAAAGGAGGCCATACTTTCTTCTTTACACCATCTATTCATGAAAGCTCGTTCCGAATCTTTAGGAGTTTTGAATCTTCCACTTGGGAAATTTTTAATCCAGGTTCTAGCACTTCTGGTGAGCGAGTTCAAGAAAATTCTCATAAATTTGTCGGGGTGTTCTTTTCCTGATTGGTGAAATTCATACCCCTCACAAAACTTAGTCCAATGTAAGTTTCCATAAGATCCTACTTCTCCCAAGAATCTAGGTATCCAGGAATCAACCTTTTTTGGGAGATCATGTAATCCACCTTGGGTGTTAGCTAAGTCCTGAGGGCTAAAAGGTTCTATGGGAGACCATTTAGGAGGGGCCATAGGGGCAATGGGAACTACAGGAGAAGAAAGTGTGTACAGATGTCTGCNTATATATATATATATATTTTAATTAAAGTACACCAACTCCGTGCAGAACTTCCACAAACCTCCTAGCCTTAGACCACACTGCTCATCATTCTTAGCAGTGGGTCAGCCCTGAGCTGAGACTAAACTCCACTGGGAAAGGGATTCCTAGGCTAGGTAGGGAAAACATGAAGTTTCACAATACAACATGAAGTATTTCCTTCAAGGAGCCACTTACACCCACAACTCACAGACTCTCATTCCCCACATGCCCATCCCACCCTAAGAGTGTACACCTTCACTGTCCAATAGTCCATTGGCTGATACACCTCCCTTTCCTTGGGCTTCAAAAACATGTCGGATCGGGAATTCTCAAAGCTCTGTAGCTGCTACTGGACTCCCTCCAGGAGAACTCACTTCCTTAGCACAAGTCTGAAAACCTGATTCTTTTATCCACGGACCTGACAACCCTCTTCTTCACTCCCGCTCCTTAACACATGGGCATGGTGATGGAAGCAACATAAAATGGACGTGGGAAATGGTACAGACAGGACAAAAAAAAAGCAACCCGCAGAGTATAGGTGTCATGGGGGTATTAAATCTGGTTTATTGCAGAGGTTTAGGGTCTTAGCATTCAACAATGACATAATGACTCACTGTCTGCTTGTTCAGTTCATCCGTGAGTCGGGGTAATGGATGGTTAGCATGGTCCAAAATCGTGAGAGTGGACCAAAGAGTTAGAATGGTTCGAATGCTCAACATCCTTGAGAATGGTGAGAATGCCCCCCCCATAAATCTGCATGCATTTTGGATGACACTTGGCTCTCTAGGAGCATGTTCCCCCCACTTGGAATTCGTTCCTCTCCCCAAAGGAACTGGGGATAAATTAATATCCTCTTTACAAATTTTTAGAATAATAATTTATTATTCTACTAGGCTCTTAAGCTTAGGATCTTAGGCTCTACTCTTATCCTCCCCCCTTGCCCAACCTAGTGGAGTTAAGGTCCCCATACTCTTTCTCTGTGGTCGGTCTACACATAACATTGTTGTTATATTAATGATATGAATATTTACATGTACAAAACAAGATCCTGGCCTTTAACATATAGGCTCCCGGCCTAGTCAACACATAAGCCTACCCGCTTATAAATACTTGGCTCACCAGCCTACAAAACATGTTACATTCATAATTACAATCATGGCTTGTCCTTGGGGTATTACATCGTGAGGAAATATTTTTGAGATTATCAAAGGGATGATAGGATCACCTTAGTGATTCACTAGGTAAGCTTTGTAAAGTAAAGGCTTTTGAGGAAATGAAAAATTAAGTATGTCCTGTGGGCAGATCAAATAACAACAAAGACCTCAATAGGAAAAACCCCGTTTGAGCTAGTGTATGGGTTAGAAGCCAAAATTCCCGTGAATCTCCAAATCCTTGTCCTCCATTTTGCTCAACAATACACCACTGAGGGAGAAGAAATCCAAAGGTGAATTAACCAGTTAGTAGAGTTGGATGAATTTAGAAGGGTTTCACTAAGCCAAATGGAAAGAAACCAGGAAAGGGTCAAAAACACCTTTGATCACAAGGAAAAGGAGAGGGATTTCACTAAAGAAGATTTAGTATTGTTATGGGACAAAAGAAGGGAGAAACTTGGTATGCAAAAAAAGTTGGATGGACTATGGAAAGGTCCCTGCAGGATTATGAGTCACGCAGGAACAAATTCATTTAATTTGGGAACCTTGGAAGGAGAGGCTTTGAATTTACCTGTGAAATCTATACATATCAAGTGTTACTACCTACCATCAACATGATAGGTAAGCACATGTAAGCAGGTAGGAATTTTGCATTCATTGTATATACCATCTCCATTTCATGCTAGAGTAGTTGTATTTCCATTTGTACATATGATTTATTACTTGTATTTAATTTTATCATATATGAGCCAGGGATGATATAACCACTCCAAATGATTACTGATTATTTCTATTGAGATATAGCAGGTCATAGGTCATACCAGATATGTTGAGGTTCTCATGCGGTCTACAGTGAGCACATGTCCCCGAGTTGGAGCTAGATGTTATCTCCTATCCTAGGGATAACTAAGGAGATTATGTCTCAAGGCCCATAGGTCCTAGACATGGAGTACCAAGATCCATATTGAATTTAGCCTGGCCCTGGAGGGACCATCCTTCTTCTTTAGTGCCTCCATTCTGTCAGCAATAGAAACATCCATACCATGGGCTTGGTTCTATAGTAGTAGTGGGTCTTGTTCCATGAGGTAATGAGTCTAGGTATCATGGTATGTGTCACTCTAATTATCAAATCATTTGAATGTGTGCATTTAATTCTCTTTTGCTTCATGATGTGTGCTTGTACTTTATGCCTTTTGACTTGTCCATACCTGGGGGGGATGACATAATTCCATAGCAAGTTGGTTCCCTTAGGAGTGAGTTTCCACTAGGTGGGTTTATGAAATTTCATCGTCCATGCCTTCCATAGTTATCAATTTTCATCATCTTCCCTCTCATCTATCCCCTACATAGGTTAGAGCATTCAGTTTTCCAAGCTAGTAAGGGTTGTACATTGTCTTGTGGGAAGAAGAGGTTAAAGGCCCAGAGGGTAAAAGTAGCTGGAAAAAGTTAAAAGACAAAGAACAAACCTTGATATACTTCACCTAGGGATCCTCAAGAAAGAAATAAAAGGCTTCTCAACAAGAAAAGAGGGGACCGATGAAAAATATAAAACTCAAGACCTAGTTGGTGGATAGGGGGTCTCATCACGAGCCAACCTATTAGGTCCATGAGCATGTAGTGGTATGACATTGCTATTCATCTAGTCACCATGCCAGGGTAGTGGCTCTTGGTGGCATAGCCAAGAGAAAGGGGGTCTCATCACGAGCCAACCTTCTCATCTCCATGAAATGCTTGTGGGTAACGTTGTCACCACTGTTCACCACGCCGGGGCAATGTCCCCAACTATTTTCTTGAAATAAAAATCAATAAGATAAAAAGTAAAAAGGCATTGAATGGGATATGAAAGAATTGCATCCATGATAAGGTGCATCTCACCCTCTTCATAGGCACCCACAGGTAAGACCTACATTTCCCTGTCATCACTGCACCCCTTTCCCAAACATCCCCCACACCATTTCATGCACTTACATGACCTAGATTGGTATTCAACTGAAAACACCCCACACCTAAGGAGAATTATCCCAATAGGATCTCCTTGAACCCTCTCCAAACCTGGCTTGTAGAATAACATAATGTCTTTGAGCACTTATCTGGGAAAAGGGGGTTTTATGCACATGTTTGGGTAACTTGATTATTAGATGTGATTGACATTTCTATGATCCCTATGAATTATGAGCCCATGGAGGGCGTACTTGTTTTTTTCTATAGGAACACACCCAACAGATAGGTACATATGGGGAGATGATTAGCTCAGATCTCCCTAGGGATAAAATATGACTAGATGGATTCTAAGACCCCAGCTAGGGGAAGACATATACCAGAGGCTTGCATCAAAGAGAAAGAAGGATGTTCCACTAGAGACACCTTGGCAGGACTGGACCCAGGGGGTATTTCCTTCCCCCTAAGCATTGGCCTTGGGAGGCCCATGACATCACCCTTATGACCCTTGATGTCACCCAACGTCAGATGGACATGCTGGAGGCAATTGTGTGCCAGGTGGGACACGTGGCATGATCCGAAGGCCTTGGAAGGCCTAACATTTTGCTCATGGAGGCCAACATCTCAGTTATGAGGCCCAACGTCACCCTAGAAGGGCATGAAGTCACCTTTTCTGCACATTTTAGGGTTTAATGTGTCAATTTTATGTAAAAAACTGGATTTTTGATGTAACTGGCCATGTCGGCCTTTTTTGACCTAATTTGTAATTAAGGGTCATTTGATTTGTATAAATAAGGGGAAAATCCCTTGTATTTTTTCATCATCTTTCACTCATACAAGTGTGAGGTCTGAAATTTGGCCTCTTTTAAGGCTTATTGGTTGAACTAAGTGGTGCACAACTCTTGGAGTGAGATTTATTTGGTGATTTTTGGCATTTTCATGGTGGAAAGTCTTCAACTAGGGCATGTTGCTAGATTACTCTTGGTGAATGCAAGTGAAAATATGCAGTTATTCTTTCTTTGAATGGTTATGGTATCTTTTACTTTGAATTTACTAAGATTATGAAATTACTAATGTAAAACCTTAGGAGAATAAGGACATGTTATTGTTCTTCTCTCAATAGCTATCCACCTACTTGATTTTGCTAGAAGACACCTATATTGAAGCATATGATAGAGCCCTACTTTTGTAGAAATATAACACCATTGCTTCATTAAGATTTTATTTATATCAATCTTGAGCTAAAGAAGAAGGAAAACCGCTAGGGCCTAGGGTTACCTACTTCCTAGTAGTTGTTTTCCTTCTAGGGTTTTGGATGATTGAGGCCTTGAGTTGCCAACACCTCAAACATCCTCCCTCTTGTCTTTAGTTCACTGAATATCATTTGTTTCCTTCAATATTACTGTTGTAAAAGTGACTCCATTAACCCTAAAGGAACTATTTTATACCTTGCATTTGATTGATTGATGAAAACAACCCTTAAACATTCTACTTCAAGCTCTTTGCTAACCATTCCTAACCTTAGATTAGACTAATTTACTAAATATCTTGTTGATGTTACAAAATTAATCTACAACCATATATTATAGCAGTAAAAGCTCCTAAAAGAAAGTGTTAAAGTTGATTTTACATTACCTTCTTTGCTTCTGACAAATGCCAATATATTGCCAAGTCTAGGTTATCATTTTGGGTCATTATTGAAGCTTGTTTAAGGCATAATTGTGAAGCTATTATTATATATACATTGTTGCTATAAATTTATGTTTTCTTCATATTGTATATAATATTATTGCTTTTATTGAAAGTCCAAGGTTTTACAAAGCACTGATATCAATTGTTACTTGCAAATATTGTTTTCTTCTTGTCTTGTTCTGGGCAGGTACACTTAAGAACATCTTTTCTTCATCGTATTAAACCTTTGGGACTTTCTGATCAGTGTGACTTGTGAGAGGGGAAGAAATTTTCTTGATACCATTACCTTTGCCTTCTCAAACCCCAAGGTCACCGAGGATGTCTCCCCTAGGCTTTCACCCCTAAAGAGAAATAGGTGTCTTATTTAGGTGATAGTGATAGGATAACCTCCTCTTACGCCAATTTATTTTTCACTTGCCTTAGGATTTTGGGAAAGTACAAATTGTGTGATAACAATACCTTGTTGTAAAGGTATCAAACTGAAGAATGTAGTGGAAGAGGCATTCAAGACAAAATAATAACATAAAATCCTAGAAAACGAGGAAAACAACAAGCCACGAATTTGGTGAGAAAATTGACCGTGCAAACTTCAAGAAACCATATATTTGGAGCTACATGCAACGAAATCAGGCCTAGAACAATGCACCGAAAAGATAGAAGAGAGAAGAACATGATGGGACACCAAATATTGACAGATTTAGGGAAAAAACTCTCAAAAAACGTAGATCACAGAAGATGCCCAAATTTAATTGAAGAATGAATTGTGGAATATTAAAAAAGTCACAAATCAAGCTACAAGAGTCGAAATCAGACCTGCAAAATCACTATGGAAGTCTGAGATAGAAGAGAGAAGAATAGGATGGCACAACAAATATTTATAGATTGAGGGTCGAAATTCTCACAAAACATAGAACACAAAAGATGACCGAATTTAATTGAAGAATGGGTTGTGCAATGTTCAAACAATTGCAACTCAAGCTTCAATATTCAAAATTTGACCTACAAGAGAATGATGGAAGGCTGAAATAAAGGAGAAAAGGACATGATGATATTATCCAGCAGGCTAACACCAGAAAGTCGTAGAACAACTTGAGGAATAGAAGAAGACACTAATATGAAAAGTTAAAAATATTTTTAGATGATTATCATTTGTAAATTGCCTTAGGGAAATAATAGCCACTTAGGAGTCTCTTCAAATTTTATTTGTAATGCTGACATGTTCATTTTTGAAAATGTAAAAGAAATTTGAAATGAAAAATGAAAAAATGAAGGAAAACAAAATGAATAGTCATGAGAGCTGACGAGTCTCTCTTGTCTTATAAAAGAGAACTCATTGAATGTAAGAGGTGAATTTCGTCCATTGTATAGACTGATAATACTCTTATTTCTGAATATACAAAGAGAAAAGGGCGCTTTGAATTCATAATTGTTTTCAAATGCTTTTGGGATTACTCTGCACATGTGTTTGTTGTTTAAGTTTTATGGGTGATGGTCATATGGACTATTTATCTTCTTAGTATTTAGAATTTTTATGTTGTTGTGATTTTTAATGATTACATGAATGATGTTACAGGTCTCCTATGCAACTATTTGAGATGATATCTGAAATATTATTGTATTAAATATTATTGGTTGTCACGAACTGTTGGTGTTGTCAAAATATCACTTTAAATTTTGTTCATCTATTAGTTTTTCTCCCACGGGATAGGTTAGAAGTAGTTAGGTTAGATCGATTCAATTTTAGTTTATATTATATTTAGAATTAGTTAGAACTCTTTGGGGGACAATCCATTGTCTTTCCCCTTTTTATTATTTTAATTCTTAGTGGCAACCATGCCCCATACTAGTCAGAAACGTTATTCCAAAAGAGAGTAGGTCTAACTGGGACCTATCATCAGGTGTTCTCTCTTACCTGCTTAACAATCCATTTGGACCCGTCAACAAAAATGGCGCTAGAAGGAGGGCCAGATGAGCATGTGGAGTCGTTCATATTAATTTTGTTTTTATTTATTAATGTCTCCATCCCATATCCCTTTATGGAGATGTTTTTCTGATACTTTACCTCTTAAATCTCCTAGAAATATTTTACATTTCTTGTTGCAAATTAAATTTGATGGTGAGGGAGAGATGAATGCATCTGAACATGCTTTTAAATTATCGAAATTTTGTTGTTCTCAAAATATTATTGATGGAAGTGTCATTTGCAGGTTGTTCACTCTCACTCTCTTAGGTCAGGTCAAGTGCTGGTGTGAGATTTTGTCAAATGACTGTATTCACATATGGGAGAAGTTTATGTGTCAATTTTGGCATGCTTTTGATAATTATTATTACGATCATTTATGTGTAGAGATATCAAAGATTAGGAAGAATGAAGATGAATCTCTTGAATATTTTGTTACCATATTTACTCATCTTTGATATAGATTTCCTTTGGATGATAGACCCTCTACCAATGATTTGATTTCCTTTTTAGTTTCTATTATTAATGAAACGTTTGAGCCAGTAGATGAAGAATATAAATCATGTCTTAATTTTCCTTTATGCATTGATTTGGATTTAGATGAAAATATTGAAAATGCTAATGGGTTAGTTTGACTCCATATGCCTGGATCATTTTTTACTATGGGGCATATAGATCAAAAAGAGAATTATTTTTTGGAAGAAATATATGTATCCTCCCACCAAACCATTCCCCCCTTTCTTCATTGTGAAGAAAAATTGACCTCTTGTTTTGTAAATTCGAGTTTAAATTTTTCTATACCTGACCAAGAGGAGGGATTTTCTGCTAATAATGGGACACTTTGGGTCACACTGATGGTTATGTCAGGTTCTTATTATCTTATCTCATCTTTTCCATCACAAGGGATGGAAGATAAAGATATGGGGAAAGACATGAATGATGATCATTTTGTTAATGAAGAAAATTTGGGCACTCATGGCATGAATCCTTTCTCACACATGGATAATTTGGAGTTAGTTTCTTTTGATTTGAATTGTCCTATTGCTATAAATTCTCCTAGTCTAACCAATATAGATCAAGAATGTTTTCCTACTATTGGTTGATTAGTTATTGAACCTTCTTGTTCTAAGAATTTTTTTCATTTGATCCTATCTTCTAACCATGAGTATGTAATGAAATATATTTCAAATTCTCATATTTTGTAGGGGAAAATCAACCACATTGATCACTTCACTCCAGGAGAAGAAATAAACATACAATACATACCACTTTTATCACAACAATCCACTTTTTTCTTGAAAGAGGAAAACCATGTTGAGGAAGAATGTGTTTATTGTGAAACCATTCCTAGTGTGGAGCCTAATGACTCACAATCAATCACCAATGTTCTTAAGGAGGAGGAACTACTATTCAAAGAATCAATTTTTGAAAATGTTTCTTATTCAAGAGAATCTTTTAATTCTCACAATTCGTTCACTTAATATTATTTGTATCCTGATCTCTTTAATGGTTTTATTTTGAAGGAAGCCACCCATTATCTTATTCAAATAAACTCAATAGGGATGACACCTTTTGAATTACTTGATGGTGGTAATATACATATACAATATAGAGAGGATAAGACCTCTTCCCATGAACTTATTACAACTATGACTTATCAGCCTTTTTCATGGAATGAAGGAAATCTTATAGCAATTGTGTATCAAACCATGTCTTTTTTTTATTCATCTTAATTTTTTATCAATAGAGTCTTCTTGTTCAAGTAACCCTTTAGTCGATATTATTTATGTTAGTGGATTCCACCATTGTATTGAATATTTACCTTATACCATGGTGGGTGATAGCCCATATATATCATTCAATTCCACTAATGTATCTCAAGTTCATGGTTTCTTGAAGTATGAGCCCTGGGAGGCTTGGAAAGACAATGAGGCACTTCGGTCTACATTGATGGTTATGTCAGACCCTCATTCTCTTGGTTTGTCTTCTAGAGTTAACAAGTATATCAACACAATTATTCTATCACCAAGTACACTTCATACATGTTTATGCATGGTTCTCATTAGGTATGCTACTTTCCCCTAAATCCCCTCCATCAATTCTACGATAGTAATGTAATATTTTATGATGGAAGAATGGTTCAAGGGATCTTATTCAAATAATGTTACCATAAATTATTACTATTACCTATTTAATATGATGAATGATTTTTTTGGTGTTTTAATTTTTCCTAATTTTAGTCCATATTTATTCTGAGTTTTTCTACTAATATTTTGTCATGAGCATGTGTTTGTAGACTTGGGATTATATGGATGATTTCATTGGCATTGCAAATTTAAATATTTCATTCTTTTCATCCTATTACCCCCAACCTAGGGTAACTAAAGAGATTGTGTCTCAAGGTCCACAAGTTTCATACATGGAGTGTCAAGAGCCAAATGTATAGAGTATATCCCTAGAGGGACCTTATTTTTCATCGACGCATTCTACACATCACCACTAGCAACAAAATTCACTACACTATCCTGGTCCTAGAGGGAAATGGGTCTTGCTCCATGAGTTAATGAGTCTGGGTATCATGTTAAGTGTCACTCTAATATTTGAAGCATTTGAACATGTTGCAAAGGACCTTTCTTGATTATAGAACATTTGCTTGGAATTTATACTCTTTGCATTATTTAAACATGGTGGGTGTCATTTTTTCCTAGTAAGTTGGTCACCCTCAAGAATAGGGCACTACTAGGGAGTCACTTGAGGATTCATCATCCATTCTTGATCATACTTATCATCTTCCATAGTTGTTCCTTTCTGTCTCCTTATCTTTTGGTATTTTCAGGTGTATTGACCCAAGAAGGGATTGTACCTCATTTCATGGGAAGAAGGGGCTAAAGGACTACAGGGGAAAGTAGTTGGAAAAATATAAATGTCAAATCATGAAGCTTCCAGATTCTCACCCAATAGGTCTTGAGAAACAATGAAGCATTATCTCTTAAAATCATAATACCTACAAAATCCTAAGCTCACATATATAGATGTCCCACTTGTTGAGGGATCTACATAAGTGCGTTACAAGCTATATTATACTCACATGGGACTCTGTATACCTATATTCTCAAGTAACACTGTGGTACTACCGTCCAAGCCAATCAATTAACCCATAGGGAGTACTGAGTGTTTGGAACTTAATTAATTAATGGCAATAAATGGGCTTGGAAAAATGTGGCATCGCGAACGAAGGTAAACTCACCCTCTACAAAGGAACCCATAAATGAGACAATACAAACCCTTGTATGTCATGAACCCCATGCCCAGATGTTTACCCCACTCCACTTCACACTCACACGTGGCTTAGATAGGTTTCTCTCGGGAAAACAACTTGGACCCGGGGAATGATTGACGCAATAGAATACCTTGACACCCATCCCACACTTGAATTTGACAAATTGTATAACATCTTTGAGAATTTGTTTAGTTTGAAAAGGGGGGTTTGATGCACATGTTCGAGTGGTTTTATTGATAGATGTGGCTTACTTGTTATGATACTTGTGACTCATGGACCCTTGCAGGACATATTTGTTTGTCTTTGTAGGACCTTGCCTGGTGGACATGTATTCATGAGGAGATCATTAGTTCGGTTATTCATGAGGGATTGAAGCCCAAGGATGGGTGCAGAGACCCCATGCCTGGGGAAAGATCACGATGACCAGTTTTCATAGTGAAGGAAGATGGTGTTCTCTTTGGAGGCACTTTGATAGGCCTAGACGATGAGTTACCGGCTCCTCTCACCTGAATGTTAGCCCTTGGAGGCCTTGGAGGTCACCCTAGTAACCCATGATGTCACCTAGGGCTAGGATTTGGTGGAGGAGGCCTTGAAGATGATATTTTTGGCACTCGTGGCATGGAGGATGGCCTTTGGAGGCCCAACGTTCCATTGGACAACCTCAATTTCTCCTTGAGTAGGCCTAACATCACCCTCTTTAGGTTTATTTTGTAAATAATTGATTTTAAATTTAATTTTAATTAGCAAATTGACATGTAGGCTCAGTTTTGGGAAATGACACAATTGTTGGGTTAATAAGGTAGGATTTCCCTTATAAATATGGTTGACAAACTTTATTTTTCATCATAACTCACCTCTCACAAGAGGGAGGACTGAAATTTTCAACCTAGTGGCATACTTTGGCTGAAATTTGCACTATTTGGGAGTTTATGGTGTCTTTTTCTCATGCGCTAGGCTTGTAGGAGCTTGCTATTGATGTTTCATGGCTATTTTGGTGGTAATCTTTGCAAACTAGGTTTTTTCATGCTTGATTATTCTTGGTGAAGTAAGTAAATGCCGCAATTTGTTTATGCATTAAATGTTTGTGGTCAATTTTACTTATTCGTATTGAATATTATGAAATTGCTTGCTAAGAAAACCTAGGAGAAGGAACATAAGGTATTTCTTCCTTCTTGATCTTGCCACTTATTGTCAAGAATCTATTTTCTACATTAAGGCTTCTAAAGCCCTAAAGTGATAACACTTTAGGAGTCCTATTCTAAAGGCTTGTTGCTATTATATATTTCAAGATTATAAGAAAATAGAAATTTGCTAGGGCATAGAAGTGCCTACTCTCTAAGGCTTGGATATTTTAGGACTTAAGGTGCTACTTATCAAGATCCCACTTCTTATTTTCTTAGACAAGTATTATCATTTTTCTTTTCTCCAAGTGTTTGCTGATATTAATGACTCCATAGCCCAAAAGGCACTTATCCACTAGCTCTTGTGAAATATTGTGACCAAACAACTCTCAAACCCTTTTGCCTAAACCCTTTACTAACTTTTTCTAACCCTATCTTAGACTAATTTACTGTTTTGACCGCTTCTGTTGTAAAACATTGCTACAACCATTCTAATTGCTGCAATTTTTCTGCATAACTAACCTTAATATCTAGCTAATCAACCCATAGATTTCTTGTAACAAGTACTAATCAAACTACTCATGAATGCTAAATTTTCACTGTAAACTTTTGCAATTCTAAGGTGTATTTCGTGCAGATGTTACAAAATACCATTTGTTGTTGTAAACATTTATATTGCTGTAATTCTATATCAGCTAGAATCTATTTTCATTGTTTATTGTCTACTAAGGTATCATTATCATATTGGTACTTGGAACTGTGGTATATGCATGCTACATTGTTTTGTTCAGGAAGGTACTTGAAATTCTTCCTTTGCCTCATTTCTTGGACACATACATCTTTACTTAGGTAACTAGTGAGATAGGGGACAAATCTTGATCATAACCTTAGATATTCCATCCCTTTAGGTTACTAGGGACGTCTTCTCTGAGATAAACCTTACCTTATCCCTAAGACACGGGGATTTCCTATTAAGGTGAGAGTGATATGTTATCCTATTTGTTACTCCAATTTACCTACTTGTCTTGGGATTTGGACAAGTACAAATTGTGTGATAATATTTTGGCGCCCTTGTCGGGGAAGATTTGAGTCAGTTTTCCTCAACGACACATCTTTGGTAAGCCTTTCCTCAATGCCAGTTTATGTTACAAGATTACCTGGAAAATCCACTGAGGGTGATTCCCTCTCTTCCTTTGGTGATCCTAAAGGGATCATTTGGCGAATCCAATGATATTTTCCAAGGTGCCACCTTACTCTCAACTTTGTGATATTTTCAAGATATGGGATCATGGCGCCCTGGGAGTGAGTGTATTCATCTATTGATTTTGAAATTTTTCAGGGATACCCACATTATTTTGATATAAAATGGTTGAATAACTCTCAAATATTCAAAGGCCTCCCTCCCCATTACTCATGTTGTAGAGTTCTTGAAGTATATAAGTGAGATAGAATTTGGAGGGGAGGATGTTTTGGTAAAATTGTTCATACTTTTCTTGCCATCATTTGTACAAGATTGGATCAAGAGTTTTTGTGAACCAAAGAGTATATCCTCTTTCATAGATCTCATCAATAGGTTTATTGAATTCATGAAACCACAGTGCTAGACATATGAAATTGCCCTTCAAAATATTGCAGTAGTCCTAGAGGACGAAGGATTCACCACTGAAATTGTAGAATATTGCAAGGGAGTGCACCATGCTCAATACCAAGAACCCTCTATCATGGAATAATAGATTTATGAAGAAGGTTTCCAACTCCTTGAAGAGGAGCAAGAATTATCCAATGATTCTACAAAAAGACAACAAAGACTTGATTAAATAACATGAAGATGAAGTGTTGGCGTCTACTTGTTAGGAACCAAATATCAATATAGCATAGAAAAACCTCAGAATAAGTACTCAACGCCTTGAAAAAGAGAGAAATTCATATAATAAGCCTCTTCGAGGGGGAAACCTCCTTATGCCCACATAAATGTCCAAATACAAGATGATTCCAAATGAAAATGTCTCCTTGGTATATATAGGAGACTAGGAGGTATAATTACAACTAATGGACTAAAGCTAACATAAATAAAATAACATTACTAATGTAATATATGTTACCTTTAGTAGAACTAGAAAGTTGTTTTCTATATTTGATTAAGTATTGGTTGTTAATTGGGAAAACCCTAGTTCCAATCTCGACGCGATCTGCTGCATGACCGAACCAAGACACTCCGCAGCAAACCACCTGCCAAGATCGGGCATAGACAGTATTCTGGTCTAATCCATCAGGATGAATACAGAAGAGGGGCGGGGGGAACCCCCCTTGTACAACAATGTTACGGCCAATGATCGATCGGGCACAAGGGAAAAATGACCATATTTCGAGCCGCCACCATAGATGCGTGATCATCTCCTTGCCAGAGAACAAGGGCTCAGCAAGGAAATGGAGATGGAAGCCAGTACGTCCCATCCAAAAGAACCTTGTGGGTGGGAGCCTGGAAAATGCATCCCACAAATGAAAAAACCCTGAGATACCTAATAAGCTCAACAAGAGTGGGAGAACATACCCAGTTCATGCAAGAGCATGCCCTCATTGGAAAATTTCTGGGACTGTGGTCGTTCGAACGGGACCTGAACAGATGGATAAAACATTGGTGGAGCCCCAAAGGTGATTATGAAGTTCAACTCAGCTCCAAAGGATTTTTTACAATCATTATGTACAACCCAGAAGACCGAGATCGAATCTTTGAGAACGACCCATATTTCTACAACTCGGTAGGGTTATTCCTAAGATTCTGGACATAACACTTCAACCCAGACAAGGAGGATTTCAAAATGGCACCAGTCTGGATCCGCCTCTATTCCTTGCTGCAGGAGTTCTGGCTGGAGGAGATTCTCATGGGAATAGGAAATACAGTGGGTCACTATGTCAAAACTTCAGAAGCCACAAAGCAAAGGAAATACACTTCATACGCCTGAATATGTGTTTATATGAATATATCTAAGGCTCTACCAGGGGCGGTGACTCTGGAATATTAGGATGAAGACTGGCAACAAACACTGGACTACAAACATATCCCTTTTCGCTGCAGGAAATGCCATGGACATGGCCACCTGTTCAGAGATTGCCCTCTGAATAAGCAAGATATCAAAGAAAACAATACCACATAGAAAGATGGCTTCACCACTGTCATGGATAGAAAGAAAAACCCTCCCAGGAAGCAGATCCCAGACCCCAAGCCTAAGATCTCGACCAAAAACTCATACGAGATACTGAACCAGCTATCGGAAGATGAAAAAATTCAAGATCCACACAAAGAGCTGCAAAAAGGCAAAGGACAGAACCAAACCCTTTCCTTCTTTGGCCCAAACCAAGAAATCTACCCAAAAGAGAGAGGAGACGGAGAGGATGACATCTTAATGCAGATGGACGATCGAGATCTAGCAGACATTGACCTAGAAAAATTTGAGGAAGCCCTCAACCAAAAGGATCTGCAAGCCCTCCCTGAAGAGCAACTCTGAAAGGTACACAAGGTTTTTCTTGACTCAATAGAAGGATCCATGGCATGCTTAGGTATAGCCACAGACTCAGGTTCAGGATAAAAAAAGATACCACGAGAGAATAAAAGAAGGGGGCACAAAATGGCGCATCAACTAATCAAGGAGGCGAGCAATATTATGATCAACTCATGACATATTCATAAGCTCTCGGAGGGATACCTCCACTCAACACCACCGTCATTATGATGAAGATCATCACTTGGAACATTAGAGGACTCAATGGATGATCCAAACAAAGGATCCTCCGAGATTGCATCAAGGCAGAAAACCTAGATATTCTAATGTTACAAGAAATGAAATGTGGAGGGGCAGAAGCTGAAACCATATTCCAGCGCATCTGGAGAGGATGTGATTTTGTTCTAACAGACTCCTCAGGGGCCTCAGGGGGTCTGTCCATACTATGGAACCCAAGCTACACTACTCTCAGTGTATCTTTCTCTATAATAGGCACCATAACAACCCACTTTGAGGTTACAGGTTCGAATTAGGAGGGGACCATCACCAATGTCTATGGTCCCCAAAGTCAATAGGAAAAAGATAAATTTATGGAGAGGCTAGTTCTTATCAAATCATTGTTGACCACACCTAACTAGATCATAGGAGGTGATTTCAACATGATCCTGTCACTGGAGGAAAAAACAAGCGGGAGAAAAAGGCTGGAGAAAGACAGTGGTAAGTTCAAAACCCTCATTGAACATCTAAAGTTAGTAGATATAGAAAACAACAATGGCACTTTCTCTTGCTCCAACCGTAGGTCAGTAAAACAACATGTAGCCTGTCGTCTGGACCGCTTCCTTGTGGCTGAAGAACTAATTGAAAAGGACCTTTGTATGGAAAGTCTCATTCTCCCTAAAGTTGGATCGGACCACTGGCCCATAGCCTTCCACCTAGAAACATAGGAAATACCCAAATATAAACCCTTTAAGTTTGAGAAATTCTGGTTCACATGCCCAGACTTCATCAACTTGCAAAAACATGGTGGGCTCAGGTAGAAATAGATCATGGTACAAGCATGTACAAATTCCAGCAACATCTCAAAAACTTCAAGCAATCGCTAAAGAACTGGAACAAGAACACCTTTGGAAACATATTCCAAAGCATGCAGGAAATAGAGAACAATCTAATGGAGATACAAAAAACTTTCATTTCAAGAACTCGAACTACTGAACTAATGAAAGAGGAAGAGAAGCTATAAGCGCAACTAGAAGAAAGGAGAAAGCAAGAGGAAATTTTATGGAGACAGAAGTCCAGGGTACAATGGCTTAAAGAGGGGGAAAATAACACAAACTTCTTCCACAGGACCATGGTGCATCGCCGACACATCAACATAATTACTCATCTGGAGGATCGACAGGGTAATATAATCAGAGAACACACCCAAATAGAAGAAGAGCTCAATAGGTACTACCACAACCTCCTAATGGAAACCAGGGAGGATAGAGACACAACCATTAGATGAGTAACCAGTCACATACCCTCTATGGTGACCCCTGAATACAACGTAGCTTTAATGAGACATATCACCTGGGAGGAAGTGGACCAAGCAGCAAAATCTATGCCCCAAGGGAAGGCCCTAGGCCGGGATGGATTTACCACTGACTTCTTCCATCAATGTTGGGATATTGTAAGGAAAGAGGTTTGTGAGGTAGTAGAGGAATCAAAGACTTCAGGCCAAGTCCTCCCAACCCTCAACGCAACCTTTCTCACCCTAATTCCAAAAGAGGAACAGGTCACAAATCCCAAACAGCTCAGACTTATCGCTCTATGCAATGTAATTTACAAATTCATTACAAAGGTGGTTGTGAATTGCCTCAAGCCAATTCTGTCCTTCGTCATTTCCAAGGAAAAAGAAAGATATGTAGAGGGAAGACAAATCATGGACTGTGTTATTCTAGCTCATGAGGTCATCCATTCTCTCAAGTCGACAAAAAATCCAGGTATGCTAATAAAACTTGATCTTTCAAAAGCTTTTGATAGAGCCAGTTGGCAATACCTTCGAGCCACTTTAAATTCTTTTGGTTTTGATCAACATTGGGTGAAATGGATCTTAAAAATCACTTCCTTGGCCTTCTTTTCCATCCTCATCAATGGAGTCCCATCTCGACCCTTCTCACCATCTAGAGGTATCAGACAAGGTGACCCCCTATCGCCCATTTTGTTTGTGCTCATGGCGAAAGGCCTGGGATGCTACATTAAGTCAGTGGTCCTAGAGGGATCTCTCAAAGTCTTGCCTCTACACAACATCCAACCAGCACCCTCACACAGTCGATTTGTTGATGACACCCTTCTCATCAACTCCCCAATGGAAAGAGAAGCAAACAAGCTGAACTCCATCCTTTCTAATTTCACAGAAGCATCAGGCATGACACTTAATCTAGACAAATCCAAACTCTTCTTCTTCAATACTCCGGCTGCATTCCAACTTCATATATCCAAACTCTTGGGAATACCCAAGAGCTCCCTTCCATCCAACTACCTAGTAATTCCTCTAATAGGAGCAGCAAAAAAATCCATCTCCTGGGACAACCTCCTTCTTTCCATCTCCAACAGGCTGAACAACTGGACCTTCAGAATGCTAAACATTGTGGCCAGGATGGTCCTGCTCAAATCGGTCCTACAAACCCTTCCCACCTACCTTTTCACTTCCCTAGCAACCCCCAAGCAAATCATCAAAGCTATAAGGAACCTCCAGTGAAACTTCCTTTGGCAAGGCCTTCAACCTAACAAGAAGTGGGTGCTAGTATGATGGGATAAGATCTACACACCAAAAAGCATGGGAGGCTTGGGACTCCAAGATCCGGGGAAGCTCAATCAAGTAATGGGAGCCAAAATGTGGTGGAGGTGGTTGAAAACACCAACTTCTTTATGGGTGCAAATCTAGAAGCAGAAATACGCTCCCTCCATGCAAGCCAACCAACTTATCAGACACAATGCCCGAATACAAGGATCTAACATTTGGAACATAGCATGGCAAAATAGAGACCTGGTACAAGATCACTCTTTTTGGAAGGTGCAAAATGGAGAAAGTGTTATTTTTTGGCAAGACTCGTGGAAGGAACTCAAACCTCTAAATGACCTGGAAGAGATAAGGCCCCTTAAACAGGCTCTAAACCAAGACACTCCCCTAAGGGTGAAGGAACTCTGGAAACCCGAGGAGAAACGACTACAATGGTGGCATTGGAAGACATCTCACTAGGAATTAGGGGTCCCAAAGAACCTAGACCTGGAAGCTTGGCAACACTACGTAAGTCACCGAAAAATCCCCAATAGAGAAGGCTCGAATATTCTTAGATGGGGGCACTCCACAACTGGAAACTTCTCAGTCAAAGAAGCCTACTACCTACAAGGAAATTACCAAAGTCAGGAAAAGGAAAACATATGGAACAAGGTTTGGAACCCAGTACTCTGGCCCAAGGTGTCCACCTTCCTCTGGCTGATTTCACACAACAGAGTCCTAACCTAGGACAACCTCAGAAGAAGAGACTTCACTGGGCCCTCAATATGCATCTTATGCCAACAATAAGAGGAAACCAAAGAACATCTATTCAACAGATGTCACTACATCCAATCGATTTGGGACCAGGGAGATCAAATAATGCACCGATCCAATCAAAATAGAAGCAACATCAGTGGCACGATTGAAAACTGGGACTCGACCACTTACAATAATCCTCTATTGAATTACATATGGAAACTCCTCCATGGTTTTATTCTCTGGCAGATCTGGAAGAACGAAACAAAAGAATATTTCACTCCAAGGACTCCACACTAGAATTAACTTGGGAAAAAATTGTCACACTTATCAAGGAAACAGTTAGAAGAAAACCCTGGAAAACAAAGGACTTAAATTGCAGCCTAGAAGAACAATGCATTCTCCAAAGCTGGCAACCCAGCTTGATCAATAAACTGACGATCAAGGCACCTAAGTGTCAAAATAATAGCCCATTCATTTGGACCCCTCCTCCTGTAGATTTCATAAAGATTAATTTCTATGGGGCTTCCAAAGGAAACCCGAGACCAGTTGGCTATGGAGCCACACTTAGAAACTCCAGAGGAGATATCTTTGTCCTGGTAGTAGGATATCTAGGGGAAACAACAAACAATGCAGTGGAGTTAATGGGCTTGATGCAAGGTCTCCAAGTAGAAATTGCTCAACATATCCACAAGCAGATATTGGAGGGGGACTCACAAATTGTCATTCAACTAATCACCAAAATCCTCCACGGGGAAAACCCGTAGAAAGTCTCACCCAATGAGAAACTCTCTAGGCTGCTAGAGGAAGTTAAGGGCCTCCTAAGAACCAACCTTAGCATCATACCTTCTCACGTGAAAAGAGAGGCAAACATGGTAGTGGATTGCTTGGCAAATGAAGGAGTAACAAAGGAGACATAACATATATATTGGGAATCACACAGCTCTGAAGACTCAGATATCTCAGAGCAGTGTCAAGCTCTAGCCAACAGGGATCTCCAACCCCTGGATGGGGTGCCACGTGAAGAGGGAAGGACACGCGCATTAGAGCTGGGTGGTGCCATAAATGTTGGCCACCGACTCCCATCTCCTTGCCATTAAGGATGGGAGTGAACCCAGGCAACCGAAACCAAACGATGAGGCCTCTCACATGAGCGAGGAGGATGGTCGATAAGAGCATTAAGACCACAGCCTTAATGGCCAAAGATATTACCTTTGTCCTTATCAACCGCCTTGGAGGATTCGTGATGCATTTGGAGATTGTAGAGGCGAAGGTTGAACCTTCGAAGTGCAGGAACAGAGACACCCCTTCAGCTAGTATTCTAACAATAGTTTTTCTTCTAAGCATGCCAAGAGCTAGGGGGCGGCCTCACAGAGGTGCGACATGGTATGCATCCGACTCACACAGGAAGTGGCAGAAGAATTTTGAAAAAGCATTGGCTCTAGCTAGCCGGAGGAGAACCAGAAAGTCCAGGAGAACTGGAACATCTCCCATGGCTTATGTCGAGGAGATTGCGCTGGATGAATCAATCCAAAATTACCCAAACAATCTCCTCTTCATGGTCCCGGACAATTGGGATCCCCCCACCTATTTTGGAAAGGATGCCATACCCCCTACTCCAAGAACAACACACAGTTCCAGGGATGCTCCAACTGAGGAATTCAAAACTTTCTTCGTGGAGGAAGAATTCCAGGAAGGCATAGAAGAAAACATCCATTTCACAACCGACGAACCTCCTGAGGAAGTGGCGCAGCAGAATAGGCAGCAAGATCACCACGGTGGCAATGCAAAGGAAAGAAAGGATGAGGCCGACACATAGTAGGAAGCTCCCCTCTCTGCCACTCCATAAGACTTGTAGGATCAACCACCAATCCTTCACCCGGAGCACTTGGAACTAATTTTCGACATACGCAGCATGGTGGATGACCAGATTTTTAGGGCCATTTGCATCAACCAATGCCTTGATATGATTTACGCCACTTACTCCAGTACATCCCCAATATGCCAATGCCTTACATGCGCACAGGTCTACGTGATTCCTGTCAGACGAGGAAAGAAAGGAGACGATGATGAGAACACCGGTTAAAAGGTTTTCTTTGCATGCTCATAATTATAAAAAATTTTCTTTTGTTGCAAACTAGAGCTATAGCTCAGTTAGATTATAGCAATGCTATCGGTAGCGTAGTAAAGAATAGACTTAATCTAAAGGTGGCCATGCATCTTGGTTTCCTTCGGGCAGGATGGCAACCTGAAATTTTGAGTTTGGAAAGTGGCATGGAATAGCCAACTGTCTCATTTTCCTCTCCAGGCAAGACAGTTGGCATTCAAACAAAACTCTGTAATTTTGCAACTTTAATATAACAGGACCTACCTTTTTTACTTAAAAAAAAATATATATGTTACCTTTATATTCAATCTTTGGAAGTTCTCAATGTTCTCTATAACTGAACCCTTTTTCTTGAGATTTATCAATTGGATAAAGAAGGTATTGCTCCTTGTATCCTCATAGTGTGCTATCATTTCTTCCGTGAAAATTGTCCAAGTGATGAGTGATTTGTGAGAACAAATCCATCGATACCATACAAATTGATTGGGTTCTAAATATAAAGAAGAAATTCGTACCTTTTGTGTATGTGGCACATTATGTAGATCAAAGAATTGCTCCATCTGAAGTATCCATGTGATTGGGTCCTTGCCATCA
>ML787958.1:15321-51248 GCA_009831015.1 Picea engelmannii | reverse complement strand
AGGATAAAGTCCAAAAACTAAAACAAAAAGCAAAGGAGACTCTATGAATTCTGAAATAAAATATCTAAGGTTGCAACAAAACAATACTTTTTGGAGAACTTTATTTTGCAGGAAAGATCTAGGGGACAATCTTCTATTCAACAATGAAAAGTCTACCCAGACAATGTTAGTACACAGTGGACAATTTTGATTCAGAAGTGACATTTTTGGAGCCCTTCTTTGATAAGCTGATAAAAAAATTTGAGAGGTTGAAAGACCCTTTTCTTTTCCATCATATGCAAGTTTGAGGATCATGTTTTTCCAATGTATCTACTTGGAGAAGTTACTACAGATTCTACTTTTTCAGGTCAAAGGATATTTTGTAAAATCATAATCTAGACTTAGGATTAGGTCATTTTCCTAAAGTCTAGAATTTTTGTTGTAATGGAATAATTGAAATAGAATATGATCCCTATATGTTAGCCAAATATTATGACTAAATAAAAACTATATCTAGATTTTAGGATCTAGGAAAATCGACTCTGTGTATAAAGAGGAAACTTGTTGACATAGTTAGGGATTCGAGTTTGGTGGTGATATAGGACTTATTGGGTTGAATTGTATACTAGGAATCTACTACATCTTACACTCAATGGAAAAATCATCACGATGGTCAGATTATCTCATTCTTGTGTTAAATTTCATCTCTTTACTTGAATGCATTTAAAATATTTGCAAAGCATTTGATTTTTTTTGTTTATATTGAAGACCAATAAAGAATTTGTTGTTTTCTCAACTGTTACAGAGTTTGTATTGAAGTAATTATTTCTTGTTTTATGAATGATATTTGGAAATTAATATTCTTCTATGTAAGTGGACATATTGTAAACTTGCAACTACCTTTTACTTCTGTTTAAATATCCTTTTATGGATGATCAAAGTAATTACCATTGACTAAGTGAATGTGGTGGAAAATTGACTTTGTAATCATAATTTTATGTTTCCTTATTCAACCAATCCTTGACCCACAAAACAACCTATAAATCCAAAACAAAACTACAAACATAAACCATTGCAGTAAATGAGGTTCCCTAGCTTTCCCTTAGCAGTCAAGGACAACTTTAGGGACTAACAAATTTTGGCGCCGTTGTTGGGGAACAAAGGAACAAAGATATCTTTCCTTGGGAAGAAGGACATTGAGAAATTCTAGCTCTTGATGGTGAAAAAGAGTTGGACACGGAAATAGATTGCATATTTTCCACCTGGCGACTCCATTGCAGAAATTATGGCTCCTAAAAGAGAAGTGAACGGACCGATGTTATTTTTCATCCTTCAGAATTAGTTCTACCTGCAATAGTTTCCTAAAATGATTTGACGGTGGAACAATGGATATTATTTATGAACTTATCAAAGTAGAAGAGGAAGATACTCTCTTCACATATGAAGCCCTAAACAATTTTCCTACACACACTAAAGAAGAAATTGATCATATATTATCTTCATCCTTATCTCAGATTTGCACTTCTCAGAGAGTTAAAACTGAGATTCAAGTTTTCAATAATATTATGGCCATTGAAGGATTTTTAGAATCCCAAAAGACCCATTCTCAACCTTCATCACCTTTTAAGGTTCATACTCAACCTTCACCTCATATTTCAAAACCATCCTCTCCTCAATCTGCTACTCTAGTTGTTCACACCATGGCTGCTAATAGAATGGATGTTATCATTGTTGTCAAATATGCACCTCTGGTTTTCCCCCAAGTTTTATATTCTTTCCCATTTGGATACTATATGAAATATTTTCCTAGATTTAATGGAGAAGGAGAGGTCAAAGATGAAGAAAATTTGGCATATTTTTAAAGCTTTGCAGACAATTTCAATGTTGAACACACAAATGTTTGGATGAGATTATTTGTATTGATTTTGGATGGGGAGGTAAGGAAGTGGTTCAAAGGTCTCCTTGACAATTCTATTATTGATATTGATGCCTTAGATGACACTTTTTTGAAATAGTGGGGAGACAAAAAGGACTACTTGTACTATATTACTGGATTTGAGGTTTTGAAAATAAATAATGGTGAGTATGTTTTAGATTTTAACAAAATATTTAACAAAATGTACAGTAAAATCCCTGATGAAATTAAACCTATAGAAACTCCTGCAAAAATTACCTTTGCTAATTACTTTGATGCAAAATTTTCTCTTTTGTTAAGAGATAGAATATCTGCTACATTGATATTGATGTAAGAGGCAACGATTGAAGTGGAAAAAACAATTTTATCAGTAGAAAGGTTAAAAACAAGATTTGACAGAGATAAAAAGAAGAAGAAAGAAGATGTTCCATCTTCCTCTCATTCAACAACATCTAACCCAAATATTGATGAGATGGATAAGATGTTAAAAAATCTCACATTAGAGCTTGCTAGACTGAAACTAGAGACTTAGCCGCCAAACAGACATGTTCAAGAAGGGGGGAATAGAAACCTCAATCGGTTCACAAGACCACATAATGCTCCTTAGGTTATGCAGAGGAAGAGAAGGACTCAAGATGATCAAAGGATCTTACCACCATTTCATAATAATGCAGTTGACGAGATAGAGGAAAGTAATGATATTGATGAAAGTTTTATAGTCCTTTAAACTGATATTGAACTTCCTTCTAGCCATTTAACTCAACAGGAGTATGAATATTCTCTGATGTCTAGTTAGTTTGATGATGGTGAAGAAGAGGAAATGTTTCAAAATGAACCTCAAAAGAAATATGATCTAATGCCTAAATCAAGTGGACCAAAAGAAAATGCGCCAGTTCAAAAATCAAAGGCTAAGGTCTCATCCAAGCGGGGTCCAACTAAATATACATAGGAAAAGTGAGATCAACCTCAAAAACCCATCAAGGTTTCTTCCCCAGAGGTAAAGGAAACAAAAAAACAAATTGTTCCTTTTAATTTGGAACATGAAATTAATAAGACCAAAATTCATGTACCTTTGGTGGAACTTATGAAGAATGAGTCTTTCAAAAAATCAATCTTGAAATTTTTGTAGCCTTCTGCTCATATCATTTCTTCAGACACAATAAAATTCGAAGATGAAAATCCTGCCATCACTACGGGACCTCATATTGAATATAGATCTTATGCTTCACCTCCATTTTACATATCCCCGAACATTCATGAGAAAATTCTACACAACTGCCTTATGGATTCTAAAGCTTCACACAATGTTATGCCTAAGGTAGTCATGGATGAATTAGTTCTTGACATTACAAAACCATACCGAGGCCTATGCTCTTTTGATTATAAAAAAGTTAAATGTCTAGGGGTTATCAAAGATCTGGTTGTTACATTGTCCCAACTACCTATTACGAGTGTTTTTATGGATGTGGTAGTGGATGATATACCACCTAAATTTGGCATGCTGTTATCCATATCTTGGTATAAGAAGGTAGGAGGATCCTCACATATGGAACTAACATATGATACTATACCTATATCTGGAGGAGAACAATGAAGGTTGTACAAGGAAGTCAGAATAGCCTATCTTGTAAGTGATCATGAGAATCCATGAAATCACCCCATCTATGCAATTGAAGATGAAATTGGATCATCCATATTTCATATCAGTGATGATGATTTTGAACCTGTAGAAATCATATCCATGGATAATCAAGTAAAGGGTGTGGAACACGCAGTGTGGAAGATGTTCTTTGATGGTTCTTGTTCAAAAGAAGGATCTGGTGTTGGGGTTGTATTTATTTGTCCAGTCAAGGAAGTCATACCTCTGTCATATAAATTAGAATTCGAAACCACCAACAATATTGAAGAATATGAGGCCTTACTTTTGGGATTAAGAGCTGCAAAGGATATGGGAATTGGTAAAAAACAAATTTGGAGATTCAGAATTTATTATTCATCAAATAAAAAATATGTATCAGACAAAGCACCAAAGGTTGAATCAGTACAAGAATGAGGTATGGGACCTTGTTGAAAACATGTTTTTTATATTTTGATATAACTTTTTTCCAGAGAAGTTTGAACCAACAAGTAGATTCTTTAGTCTTGGAAGCTAGTAATTTCAAGACTCCTATATTTTCAAATCTGAGATATGAAATTGATGTAAAGAACAGACCTTCCATCCCATATAACATCAAATACTGGAAAGTTTTCAATGAAGAACAGGAATTGAAAAGGTTTTTAGAAACAACTGATGAATTTTATGCAATCTTTATTGATCAAGAAAATGAAGATGATGATGACAAAATTCAATTGATGTCCTTTTGCAGGATAAATTTGCAGGACATAAGATTATAGAATTGAAGACAAACCACATTCCAAAGGGTATGGTACAACTTGAAAATATCTTTGAAAACAATGATGTTTCCAAGAAATATTCAATTCAAAGCTAAGAAAATGATGTTATTGACTGTAATATTGGGACTAATATCAATCCAAAGATTATAAAACTCTCCAAAGAATTGTCTAAAGAGCAAAGGAGCAGGTATGTAAATATCATGAATAAATTTGTTTATATTTTTTCTTAGTCATATGAATACCTTAATATTTTTTATACATAAATTATCACTACAAGGAAAAGACCCTATAGCGGAGGTTTTTGCGGAAGCCCCTATAAAAATAGACGAAAAATCTTTTGTAGCGGTCGTGCGTGGGAATATGTTTTAGTGGAAGTTTTTTTAACAATACATTTCTAATTCTATATCGCATCGGTGAGCTACTAGAAATAAACGCACCGATGCTAATAGACAATGGTGCACCATTACAGAGTTATTTAAAAAAAATAGAAAACAATAGTGCACATCATATAAAAGAATCTCACAAGCACTGGGGTGCACTAAACGGGGACACCAGTGTGCAACAAACAGGTGCATCGTCATTGAATTTTCCTTTTAAAAATGCATAATGGTGACTCATTGTCCCTTGGGTGCACCGGTGCATTCCAAACTGGTGCACCGTCGTAGGTTGTTTTTAAAAATAACGATGTGTTGTTTGTAGCAGTGAGCTTAATGCAAGCGCACCAGAATAGGGGTAAATAATAAAAATAAAAACTAGCGGTAAAAAACCATTTTTACCATTTCTAGTGTAAAGAATCTCTCAAGCACCGGTGCGACCTTTTCCCAACTGAATCGCACTGTCGTCGGTGCTTCCATTGCTTGCCTTGATTCTGTTCGGTGCTTAGTTCGTGGGATTCCAATTTTTCCATAGGGTGGGGGAATTTTTTTTTTTCACTACATCCCAACCATGCCTCCTCGATGAGGAAATGTTTGGGTAAATTATTTATTTATTTGTACATTTAATTTTACCGGATTAAATTGTGAAATTGAGTAAAATTTTCATTGTTTTTCATATTTTTTTTGCGCAGTGCATTCAAACTGTTTGGCTCGCACCGCGCGAGATGCACCTTGTAAATTTTACAGGGTGCATCGAAAATGTATAGTTCATTTTTTTCGATGCGTCGTAATACAGAACCCACTGATGCATACTTATAAATGACGCACCAACATGTTCATAATAAACGACGCACCATAAAAAATACATAGTTTCCATTAAATGGTGTGTTGTTTATAGTGAACACACCAGTAAGTTCATAATAATATACAAACCATTGAAACTATATAGTTGTTCAATCGGTGCATCCTTTATAGTGAACGCACTGGTGCATACATAATAAACTACACATCATGGAAATTATTGTGTTTTTCAATCGGTGTGTGGATTATACAGAACGCACCGGTTCACAAACATGGATACAATGCACCATTTAAAATGTGTGTCTATTTTAAGTGGCGTGTCATGATGAATGGAACGCACAGGGGCATCATAGTATCTAGATGCACCGTTGCATATTTATTTAAAAAAAATAGAAAACAACAGTGTGCATCATATAAAAGAAGATCATGAGCACTAATGCACATTAAACGAGCGTACTAGTGCACCTTCATTGCATTTTTCCTTTTAAAAATGCATAACGGTGTGTCGTTGTCCCTTGGGAGAACCGGTGCATTCCAAACAACTACACCATCACAGGGTTTTAAAAAAAAATAACGATGCATTGTTTGCAGCGGTACAGTTAACACTAGCACACTGGAACAGGGGTAAATAAAAGAAACGGTGGTAAAAAACCATTTTTACCATTTCCAATGTAGAGAATCTCTCAAGTACCAGTGCCACCTTTTCCCAATTGAATCTCACTGCCATCGGTGCTTCCGTTGCTTGTCTTGTTTCTGTTTGATGCTCGGTTCATGGGATTCCAATTTTTCCATACGGTGGGAAAATTTGGTTTTTTTCACTATATCCCAACCATGCCTCCTTGATGAGAAAATTCTCAGGTAAATTCTTTATTTCTTTGTACATTGATTTTTTACCGGATTAAATTGTGAAATTGAATAAAATTTTCATTGTTTTTCAAAAAACAAAATTATGCGCGGTGCACCCCGTAAATTTTATAGGGTGCATCAAAAACTGTATAATTCATTTTTCTTGGTGCATCGTAATACATAACACACTGATTCATACTTATAAATGATGCACCAGTGCATTCATAATAAACGACGCACTGATGAAAATATATAGCTTCCATTAAATGGTGCGTTGTTTATAGTGAAGGCACCGATGAGTTCATAATAATATACACACCATTGAAAATAGATATTTGTTCAATCTATGCATCCTTTATAGTGAACGCACTGATGAGTACACAATAAACTACACACCGTGGAAATTTTTGTGTTTTTCAATCAGTGCGTGGATTATACGGAACAAACTAGTGCGCAAACATGGATACGATGCACCATTAAAATGAGTGTTTAATTTAAGTGGTGTGTCATGATGAATGGAACACACCGGGGCATCGTGGTATCTATATGAACCATTTTAAAGAGTCATCGTGATTTCGTGGTGCGTTGTATAAAATGGGGTGCACAGGTGCGTTGATAATTACCACACACTCCCTAAAATAAATTACATTGTGCATGAAGTGCATAAGATATGTGTGCACACCATGGGAAGTGCTTTACTATTTTGAAGGCACACCAAAGGTTAAATTTTTGTTTTTTTGAAAAAAAATTATGTTTGTATATTTTGAAATAAATTTCTCATTTATTGAAAAAAAAGTTATTTTTTTATGTATGATGTTGATGTAATTTATATGTTAATTATGTAAAGACGTCAGTGCATGGACGAGAAGATATAGAGAGTTGACCAACACAATATCGTTCGGGAGTGGGAGGCCAGAGAGAGGGAGATGGATTTGTACCCTCAGTCTATTACTGAAGCTACATGACTCCTCTTGAGGAATCTATGCCTCCTCAAGTACTACAAGGAGGCTACATCCCTGAAGGGGAATTCCGCCTTTCTTGTGCAACTGATCCGACGATGGGATTTCCATAAGGAGGCATTCAGAGTTGGTTCTCATGAGTGGTACCATCCCACTGAGGAGGATATTTATTTTATCACTGGGATATCTAGGATAGGGGAGGATTTTTCCCAGTTTTCTAATGTACCAGTGGGTGTTGCAACTGAGTTTCAAGTTGCCTACTCCCAGAGGTATATTGCATACAATATACATTCTTTTGTTGATTTTCAGATGGTTGGTGGTGTTATCACCATAACAATTTTTAGATCAGGATCCAAATTTCGAAAATTTAGTGAAATGCTAAATCACCATGGAAGCATGATAGTTTGGGGGACCGGGATATATCCAGTGGCATATAGAAAAATATAGTGGAGGCACAAAAGGTATAACTCGGCGGACCGTCGATCTTGAAGAAGCCCGGATCAACGACTAAGAGGGGGAGGTTGTCGTCACAAGAGAACGACAGAAGGATGGGATAGAGGAGAAAAGGACATGATGATCTTATTCAGTAAGGTAACATCAGAAATGCCTAGAATAATTTGAGGAATGGAAGAAGACACCAATAGGAAAAGTTAAAAATATTTTTAGATGAATATCATTTTTAAACTGGCTTAGGGAAAGAATATCCACTCATAATTCTTTTCAGATTTTATTTGTAACGTTCACATGTTCATTTTCAAAAATGTAAAAGAAATTTGAAATGTAAAATGAAAAAATGAAGGAAAAAGAAATGAACAGTCACGAGAGTTGAGGGGTCTCTCTTGTCTTATAAAATATAACTCATTGAATGTAAGAGGGTAATTTTTCCCATTGTATAGACTGGTAATGCTCTTATTTCTGAATATATGAATAGCAGAAGGTGCTTTGAAGTCATAATTGTTTTCAAATTCTTGTGGGATTACTCTACACATGTGTTTGTTGTTTAATGTTTCTGGATGTTGATCATATGGACTATTTATGTTCTTAGTATTTATAATTCTTATGTTGTTGTGATTTATAATGATTACAAGGCTGATGTTACAGGTCTCCTTTATAACTATTTGAGATGATATCTGAAATATTATTATCTTAACATATTCTTGGCTTCCATGAACTATTTCGGCTATCAAAATATCACTTTAAATTGTGCTCATCTATTAGTTTTTCTCTCGCGGGATAGGTTAGAAGTTGTTAGTTTATATTAGTTTTCTTTCAGTTTAGATTAGATTTAGAATTAATTATATCTCTTTGGGGGATAGTTCATTATATTTCGCCTTTTTATTCTTTTAATCCTTAGTGGAAACCACGCCCACATGTTGGTTGGAAACGCTACTCAAATGAGAGCAGGTCTAATTGGGACCTACCATTGGGCGTTCTCCCTTACCTACTTGGAAAGCCATTTGGACCCGCCAATCCTAAGAGGGTAACTTGCCACACTACACACCTTATCTTTCATGTAATTCATTTCAAACATCATCATTGTTCATGAAGATGTTTTGATGAGATTGTTCTTGAGAAGCTTGAAAGGAAATGCAATGAATTGGTTTAATTGTCTTGTTAGAGGAGAAATATCATATTTTTCATATTTGATTGAGGCATTTTGGAAACTATGGGATCCTAGCTATGAAAAGGTTGAAGACCTATTTACAAATTGCAATCACAAAAGGGTCATGATCTAGTAATTAATGTTTTGGTATGAAAGAAGCCCCTCAGATGATCTCTTAACTGAAATCAAACAAGGGTATGAGAGCTTGGTGTCAATGGAGGGCTACATGAAAGGGAAGTATAATGTGGAAAATGAAGACCTTGTTAAAGGGGTACCTTTTTAACCCTTTGAAAATTATGAAGAAAACATTGTTGAATAAACTCCTCAAGAAACACCTTATTCTCCTATTAAAGAATATGATGAATCCATTGAAAATATTTTTGCACCTTCACTTGAAGAACACAATGATGAATATTATTCTCATATATCAATTGAAGACCAAGCACATGAAGAAACTCTCATGGAAGATCATGAAGAGGGCCTTGATGAAGACCTTGATAATGAGAGTATGCATGGATCTATTTGTTTTTCTTATGAATTTAAGGGTTTAGTTAGCTTTGCACCTTTTCAAATTTTTAAATTTGATTTTCTTGTTATGATCCTGAGAGGGAAAATCTTAAAAACAAACCCTTGAATGATGGAAAATTCTCAAATGCATTTACCTTTTCATTTGATGAGCATAATATTATCCTAGGGCATGAAGTTATGGACATCACTTTTCATATTTATGGTTATGATAGGAATGGAGATTATTGGAAACATTATAGAGATCTTATTTGTGATAAATATAATGATATGTCCATAGTAGAAATTGTAGATTTTGAAGTCTCTGGGATTCCTAACATACATTTGATAAATTTATGAAATTTTCATGATATTTACCAGACATATGTTCCTATTTATGGTATATATTTTGGGTAGCCTTGTGAAGATATTTGTGCATATATTTTCCAGCCATGCACTCTCATTTTCAAGGATTTGTTGCATCATGTTCAACTGTCATATAAGTTTTTATGCAAAGTTTTCTCAGCATAATAAGAAGAATGAAAAAAAATAGAAAAATTTCAACCATTTTTTCTTCATGTATTGGTGAAATCATGCATAATTTTCCAGCTGGAAAATAAGATTTGGTGGTTGGAAATCATATGGTATAATGGGGTTTCAAATGCAAAAATTTCCAGCCAACTATTCCTTCATGTTATTCCCTTTTGCATGCACTTTTGGTAGTAAATGGTACTTTTGATGTAAAATATTGATTTGGGAATCAAAACTTTCATAATGAGTTGCTTTGCAGAAAATTCCATCCATAAAAAAAAAAAGGCTTACAAGCCTTAGACGTGGGCCTAGTCTTTTTTAAAGCTACAATTTTGTCGCATATCTCACATGCATCTTGCTTGGAGGTTAGCCTTGATTATTTGAATAATGTTGTAGATCCCTCTAAGCCTTTTTTCCTTAAGGGAGGTGATGATGATATTGTAGAGGTTGATATGAGTTTGTCTCATGAATTTTATTACAGTGATGATGATTATACCAACCCCATCAAATATTGGATAGAAGAGGCTTATAGTGGTGCATGCCATTTTTTTCATGAGTTTGATGATGCACATGGTTTCATGTTTTATTTTATCCTAAGTATTGCGGAGATTCCAATGTGTATGTATTTGACATTTGATATATCTTTGTTTTGGTTAATGACCAAACACAAGGGAAGAAGTCATGACATTGATGAGATGCTAAGGTGGTTGCATGCTCATTGTCCTATATTAGAGTAGGGTAGGAGAAAGAATAAGCTCCCTTGAGCATTATAGTAGAATGAATAATCTCAACATGTGAGAATTATATTTTCATTTTGTCATTGGCATTGTTTGTTTATGTCTTGTTTTGTAAAGCCAATTTTGATGTAATGGACTATGTGGACTTGTGATGTGGTGTTTAGGGATGTTGATATGGATCCATCCCACCACATCTTTTTTCCTGATGAAAATGGCATTGCTAATAATTACATATTTATATTTTGAGGTTCTCATGCACTCCCTAGAAGAGCGCATGTCTCCAAATTATCGTGAATTGTTACCCCTTATTTTTCATGAGGTCTATACTAGTGAATTTTTTCACTACCCTTGTGATTTTCATCACAAATAACTTTGGATGGTTAGGGATTTCACTTTGTTTATTGAATTTTTCAATGACATGGATGATGATGTAGTAGACGTTTTGATGGTGTTTTTATTAGTATACTTCCTTATTATAGAGCGCTAGTATTGCACTTGTTCATGTGATGTTCTAGTCTCCACTCCTTGCTAGATGATTGGATATGATGATATATGGATCCCTTGGTGAAACGAAATGGAACTTTTTACTAAATGGACGTTGTATTGGATTGATCATAGCATATAGTGCTTGGAATACACACATATTTTACATGTGCTTTGTTACTTGTATGAGTTTTACACATGGAAGGGAATTAGCACGATTTAAGATATTTTTTCTCCAATGTCCTAGATATTATGGTTGATGTTTACACATGGATGGGTTTCTTGTGGTATGGAGCATGATTCTATGTAGAGAACTCCCATTATTAGGCCCACATTTGGAAGCACATGCACATTAATTATCACCTTATGCATATTTTGATGAGTTTGTCCTTCTTGATAAATTGGTTGGATTCTTGGTGACTTGTCATATGACTCATGGTTTACTTAAATCATTATCCCTTTCATATACCACCTTACACATATCATCATGAATTATTTATCCACACATGCCATCTTGGAGGATTTCTTGCACAACATGTTGAGCACATCCACCTTGAGGCCACATATCCACTTGAGAAGGTTGTTTGTACTTATGTCAATGCATTATGATGGAGTATTATTGATGGTCCACTCTTGAGATATTTTCAATTACTTCACTCATTGATGGAGTGTTCCACCTTTAGCAGTTACATGGCACACTTTCTCTTTATTGTTGATACGACATCTAACCTTGGGAGGAGTGTTTTCTACACATGTAAAGGAATTAAAGAGAGGCCATCCCTTATTTCATGAATATGGTTGAGTATTATTGATGTGTCACATGTTGAAATCGTGTACCATGGATTCGTTTTCTTAATTTAAGAAGGATGACTCACTTTTTCATGCCATTATTGAGGGACGTACCCCTTGGACACCTCACACATGATACATTTGAGTTTTTGAGTTGGTGCATGCTTTATGAGAAGGATGATATCCACTTTAGAGGGTGCATTGCACATCTTCTCATGCTTATTGATGGGATGAGGTTTCATGGTCTATGTTATCACTCAAACCCTCACTTCTTGAGATAAAGTCCTAAATCTCAAGCAATTATTTGGTGTAACTAAGGGGGAGGCCACTGTCACCTCACCAACTCTCTTCTACACTTAAGGTTGGATCTATTCTAGCTCAAAGGGGACTTCCCTAGGACAGGATTACTAGAACTTATACAATAAGGTCCGAGGTGAAATGAAGAGAAAGTTCTAGAAAAAAAAATTTATGGATTGAGTAAGATAGGTGGAAGGAATTATCAAAGACTAGTGTCTTTAGATTGGGAAATGGAATAAAATCATGGCTCAAATGGGAGGTAATCCTAATGGGGGAAAAAGGATAATAGTGTTGAAATATTCAAGCAACACTAATTGTTTCCTTGTCGTCTCAAACTACAAAAATGTAAATAGAGAGATCACAAAAGTAGGTGAACTCCAACACTAATGGAGATTATGATTATTAGGAATAAGATGTATGCGAATTGATTCCAAAATAGAGAGACATGAAATCATAACTAATACTCCATTGATGACATAAATGAAAAAATAATATAGTTACCAAATTGACCACTTGATAAAAAAATTTCAAGATAACTTCAACAATATGAGAGAACATTAAGATATACAAGACGTTCTCATCCACAAAATCATTTCATTGATCCTCCAAAATCATCCAAAAGATATTCAACTAAGCTCTGAGGGGTATCTCCCCCAATCCAACCATACAAAATGAGAGATATTAAACCCTTATATAGGTTTCAACTCAGCTCTTCTTCAATAATAAAATAATAAGTGTTTTCCTATATCCACAAATCTCTCTAATAAATATAATAAAATAACCTCTTCAAAAACTTCATTACTAAAAGTAGCAATGATTTGTTGAGATACACTTTCTTCTCCAAGAAGAATCAATAAAATATGTTAGGAAAACAATGCAATAATTATCTCATATAATCAACTCCATAAGACAAGTCAACAAGAATAAAATAAAGAAGTTGGTTATGCAACAATCTCCACAGGGTCCTTCAAGGTGAAACAACCTATCAATAATGCATAAAAATGTGTGCCATGTGACCTTAAGAACTAGGGCGCTCCTCACCATGGGAATACATTAATAATGGTCTCCCAAAATAGCCAAAGTGCTTAATAAATAAATGTGGGACGCTTCTCAAATGTGTGGTCAAAATGTGGTGAGAAATTGTTGACTATAGATTTTTAAAACACCAAAATTGTGTCAATTTTGACCACATTTTGGAAATCTAGTGGCCACTCTACATGTAATAGCACTAATACCACAACCACTCTGCAATGAGATCCAAGATAACATGTATGGGAGAAACATTAGAGTATCATAGTTTCCCCCATTAATATCATCCAATACATGTCACTCCACTATCAAAATACGTGCAAGATCCAACTCAACATGGCACGTGTGGATGAAGTAGGTGGCATGTCCTTCTAAAACTAGCATGCAATAGTTACAAATGTGGTCTCTAAGGTGTAACAACCATAAAATCATGTGAAAATAGTTAGATCCCCAATTGTGAGGGTTGAAACCACCAACTATCTCCTCAATCAATGTGGAAGATGCCAACAAATACCTTGAAAAAGGGGATGACCCCTCTCTAGCAATAATCAATGATATAAATGATGAGATGTCATACATGTGTGCCTAGGCAAAGTACAAGTGGAGTGCTCCTCAAAGGTGGAAATCCACATGCTATCAAATTTCTCCAACTCCCAATGAAATTTCACAACTCTTGAGGTAATTCCAGAACTCTCAAGGCAATGTCACAACTCCCAATGCACTGTCACAACACCCTAGGAAATGTTACAATTTTCAATGCAATGTCACAACACCCAAGGTAGGAAGCTCCTCAAAATCTGCAATTTGTATTGGTTGACCCCCAAATGTGTGTAGTGAATCCAAAAATGGGAGGGAGGTCCATAAAAATTTATAGTAAACCCCATCACAAGTCTATCCAAGTGCCAAAATCACCAAACAATCAAGGGCTCCCAAGTAGTAGACCTCCATCAATATTAAACATCCCAAGACATCCTCAAAACACTAGGATGCTCCATCACAAGCTCAAATAGCATGCATGAAATCCATGTAGTAATAAGGTGAGATATTCAAATGAAAACCCAAATCTACCTCATCATAGACCACTCCAAGTGACAAACCAAGCCACAAAAGCAAGGATGTTTACATCATAAGCATAACATCATCATCCATAATCAATGAGTCCAAATGATTTGATCCATATGTGAAATAACCATTGATATAATGGATTCATAACAACTGAGGCATATCCTTTATGTGAAGGAAGACCATCGTGTAGCAAAACCATAACATTAAATAACGTCTTGTACTCATCAACCAAAGCATGTGCAACACTGAACATAGATCCAAGCCATAATAATAAATCAAGGAGAAAGTGAATGTCTTCCACTAAGACACCATCCAATCAAAGTAAAATATTATCTCTGACTCAAGCTCAAAATTCCATGATGCACACTAGAAGTAACTTCTACGTAAATTCCAACCATTGGAAGGCTAGAATCTCCATTCCACCCTACAAACCTGAGTCATGTGATGAAAATAAAATTTTCAAATCCTCATACAAAATGGGGTATAATAGTCCAAACCCTCATTTTAGGACAACATCCATCCAATTGGAGCCTTTTAACACACATATTTATGCTATTATTGAGAGCATCCACCTTGGAGGAGACTTATTGGCACATCTACTCACATTTAATGGAGGATGTCTCACTCAAAAGGTCACATGTTCCATTTATGAGTTCTTCCACTTGGTCCTTACATACTTGGAGGAGGACATCCCACCTTGGAAGAAGATCTAGGAGGTCTCAAGCCCTAGATGTAAGGTTTTCTTGCCTACTTTGAGGAGTTGCTTATGGATTGATTTACTTGGAGGCTTCTGAAGGCTAGACGCTGCACCTTTGACTCATTTTATGCCTTCTTTGATGGAGACACTTCATTCTCTTGGGCCTAGTTTGTTGGAGAATTGTACATTTGGCTTGACCACTTCATTATTTTATGTATTGTTGATTAGTTAGCTGGAGGAAATGTTTATTTACTCCTCCTATGCTAGATCTAGGGTTTTCACATGTTATATTATTATTTTATTATAAAGGAAGTTGAGTAAGAATCTATATAAAGAGTATTCATTCCTCATTTGTACGCATGGTTGGACTATTGGAGCTTCCCCTCCTTGGAGATAAATGGACACATCTTTATTGGAGCATATGTGATGTATAAGGGTGAATCTCTATTCGTTGAGTGCATAAATATTTTGGTGCTTAAATCTTGAAATGGTGTAGTTTCTTCTACATATGCAAGGTTAGCGACTTGATCCATTGAAGGGTAAAATATACCACTTGGAAGGAGTTTAGCACATGTAGTAACACGTCTTATGTCCTTCGTTAGCTTAGTCTTTGATAATTGGTAGTTTGCTTTATATATTTTCTAAGAATTCTAGCAAGCTTATTGATTTTGATTTCTAAGGTAAATTTAAGTTGCCTAGTTGAAGAAGGATCCTTTTGGAACCCATCCTTGTAGAATTTTTGCATCAATTCTAGCAAGATTAGAGTGGAAGTTATTAAGTATTTTATCCTTATTTATGTGGATAACACATAATAAATAAGACCTTTTAGATATCCCCTTGACTCCATTTCTCTTGTTGGACTGACATGAATCTCTACTTCATTCCATCACCCTTTAAACCTTTTTTTGAAAACCAAAAAAATATTGTTTTACTAAAGCTACTCCCATATCACCTTGTGCCTCATTGGTTAACTTTAGTAATCCTGCCAGGGATACCCCCTTGATTTGGAGGAGGGTCGACCTAAAGTGAAGAGGATATGTTAGGTGACAAGGGTGATCATCCTAGTATTTCCCTCTTGGATTAGATATTTTATCATTAAGTACAAGTTGAGAGGTAACACCCTTTTAAATATTAACACTATGAATTGAACATAAAATAATAGTTAAAATGCATCTAAAGATAGTAATTCTAGAGATTGGGGTTTTCCATTTTTCATCTTGTCCTATATTTTTTAGATTGTGCTTTTGATATGAATTGGATCGTGACAAATGTTTGTAAACTTTGTAAATAAACATGTTCTATTTTATTTCATTGTATTTTTGTCTTTTGGCACATTGGGAAGGTGAAACAAACATCTGCGACTATTGGCCTTCCAAAGTTAGCCCATTAAAAAAATGAGGGTTAAAGTGAAGACAGTGAGGGAGATGTAAGAAAACTCGAGGGAGGACAACAACAGAAAGGGAAGCTCGAATAAAATAACCTACTCGAAGTTCGATGGACGAAGGAATCAAGAAACATATCCACATTAAGAGAAGGTGATTTTGAGCCATGCAATCTACAATTTGGATATTGATAGTGAGAAACAATACACAAATTCTGTATATATCTCAACCCTTTGTAATCCCCCCCTGAGAATAATAAAAATCCCCATTGAGCGTGGAAATATATGAGTTATGGTTTCAATTTCGTGGCTAGTGTGTGTTCTTTGATTTTTTGTGCACTTGAAAACTCGGTGTGCTAGATGTATTGGCTATATGAGTTAGAAATTGATACATATTTTATTGAGGCATGTTTTTTTCCAGCCTATATCACGTACCCAAATTTGGCACGTATTATTTTATTTACATGTCTTTTACCCTTCAGTCTTGCACACAGGGATATTACTATTGTCCCACACAACCAAACAACACCTATCTCTGGTCAAGCATCTACTATAAATCCTTTTTCAACTTCATCATTTCGTATTCCTTTTGGGTGTTATATCACCATGATTTCGTGGTATCACATTTGCATCAAGTTCTGTGTTTAATTAACCTTCCAGGGCATCCTCCTCATCCACTTTGTTTGGCACAGTGACTTCAACTCCATCTCATTTTGGACCTTCAATTCCTTTTGGAGTGTCAATCACACCTGCATTCGATTCATCGTTTTTTGGTCATCTGCCTCAACCCGCATCTCTTTTTTGGGTTTAACTCCATCGTTAGAGTGATTTGAATGGGAATGAGAAATGCAAGCAACATAGGGTTCCCTTTAATACACCAAAAAAATCAAGCATCAAGCATGGTTGATTAAAATCCCAATGCTTAAGGAATCCAGTTCTTAGAACATCCAAATTGAATTGTCGTTGTTGTTCCTGATCATGGTTTCCAATTGTTTTTCCTTATGGGTTGATCCCAGTTTGCAAACTTGTAGGGTCTAGGGCTTCGATCTCATGACTATTTTTTGTAGGGAGTTTGTGCTTGGGTTAGGATGTTTCTTGAAGAGTTTGGAGGACAATTTTTCTCAAAGTCAGAAGTGATTTGTTTTTTATCTTGCATTGGAAGGGGAAAGGATTTCCATTATCCCTTGACTTCAACTTGAAACTTGTTCTTGGCAAAGACATCGAATTTATTTCTGCAAGGGATCCGTGTTGACGAAATGAACATGCCATAGGCCTACCGTTTACAGATCGGATGGTATCATAGCAGGTTCCAAATATTTGGAGAACACCTGCATGGTAAACACCTGCAACCATTATTGAAAAAATGGACAAGAATTATTGTCAGGTCTACAAGGAAGTAGAGGACCATAAATGATGGGGAATCATCATGAAGGAGATGACAGGGAAGACCCATAGGTCAGATTGGGTCGGGTAGAGCAAGGCATTACCACATTGACAAAATTGGTGACACAACCACTGGTAATGAAGGGTAAGAAAGCACATGAAATAGAGACTAAACATGTAGAATACAAGGTTGACCCGGAAGGTTCCAAAGGAGAGATGCTTGAAAACCCAGGTAATGATAACAAATTTTCTTCATCTTCTGGTGTTCCTTTCAAAATTGAAGCGAAGCTTGAAATACCCATGTTTGATGGGAAAATTAATTTTGAAGCCTTGGATAGTTGGTTGAAACAATTGGAACTTTATTTTGGTCTGTATCAAATAAAAAAAACACAATAGATCTCCTTTCCTGACTTGAAGATGACCACACACACTCTACTATGGTGGTAGAGTTATGTGTATTCCCTAAGGATAGAAATGAAGCCCGTGGTGGTGAAGTGGGAGTACTTCAAGGAATTGTTGAAGTCACAATTCTATCCCATAGGTTACGAAGAGGAGAAAATCATGAAGTGGAAATACCTTCAGCAAGAACAAGGAAAAGGAGTGTAAGAATACACTTGTTAGTTCAGAAGGGAGGCCATCTAGTTGGGTATCTCTCTAGAAGATCCAAGAGTGGTGATGAAGTACCTTGGAGGAATTTTCAGCCATATCCAAAGACAATTGCAACTTCATGGTGTGAAAAACATAGATGAGGCAAGAAAAAATGCTCTCTACATTGAGTTGGACTTCAAGAAAGGACAACAACACCTCGACCAAGAATAAACCAACAAGAAAAGATACAAGAAGATGGTTGATCCGGATTTTATGAGATGAATGAAATGAATATAGATTATTAATGGGTGCTTAACACAAAATAACAGAGATACAGTAAAATTGGTTTTCTATTCAATAAGGAAATCAGTTGAAACTATAAAATGCAGCGGAAACAAGCTTGCTGGAATGGTGGCGGCTTATCTCTGAGAAGAGATGTGACGGTTGCGCTCATTCACAAGAAGATGATTACAATGAGGCTCTGAAGGCCTTTTTACAATAAACAGGAATGCCAAAAACCATAGACATCCAAAAACCTAGCCCTAGGAGATGAAGCGCCAAAAGTCATGTCGGCCCCGTTTGGGTAAGTTAGCACATCAACTTCCTGGGGTCGTAAATTTTGCATACGATCTATGTTTTAGGCGCATGATAGCCTGTTGGAAAGGTATCGTCGAGGAGATTCATTTTGGGGGATATATCAAAGGAACTTCGATATTTCTCCCCATTTTCCCAAAAATCATCGTTTAGGGCCTCAAAACGACTCCGAAAGTTTCAGGACCCGAAAAAATGCTAAAAATAGTAAATTACCAAAATTGCCAGAAAACTATTTTGAGCCAGTTGGAAAACATGGGTGGCCATCGATATCCAATTGGATCAATCCTCCCTCGTTAGGAATAAATGTTCTCCATTGTGTTGAGTTCCCCCATCATATGAGGAATTTTCAGTTGAATTTGGCCCTGGGTGAGCCACTTGCCTTAGTGCAGGAGTTACCCTGCTTGAATGACTCGATAAACATGGATCCTTTGTTGTTGAGTGCCCTTGATCTGTGTGTCCACAATCTGATCACGCAATTCATTTTGTATGAAGTCAGGGTTGAGCTCTGTTGGTGTCAGTTGTTCTATTACTTCTGAGGTGTCCAATAATGATGGGAAATAAGGGAGAAGGAGATCCATGTTGAACACTGGGTGCAGGCCAAGGAAAGGAGGAATGTTGAGATCAAAATCATTATCCCCCATGGCCTTGGTGATGGTGTACGACCCATAAAGGAGTGGGAAAAGATTTCTATGGGGTCCTGTAAGGCGTTCTTTCTGCAAGTGCAACCAAACATTGTCGCCCACGCAAAAATTATGTGGCACCCGATGTTGATCATGGCGCTGCTTGTACTTGTCATTGGACTTCTGTAGGATATCCTGAACTTGTTGGCGGATGTGCTGGATCCTCTCAATGAATCAGGTGGCTTTGTCAACTTCAGTTGGAGCAGGAGATGAGTTGGTTGAGGTGACCACAAGGGGAAGTGCAACATCTGTGGGACCTAATGGTTGGAATCCCAACCCCACCTAAAAGGGGATTTAGCTGGTTGAGCTATACAGGGCTCAATTGTAGTTATTCTGGACATAGGGAAGGCTCTCATCCCATGTGTGACGGTTCTTGGAATTATACATGCGAAGGATATGAATAATCATTTGATTTATGACCTTGGTTTGGCCATCTTTCTGGGGGTGGAAGCCATGGATTTGGTGAGCTTGGTGTCCAGTAGTGACCAGAGGCTCGACCAGAATGTGTTGAGAAATCGACTGTCCTGATCTGAGACAATGGTTTGTGGCATTCCAAAATGTACCCAAAATCGTTCAAATAAGATCTTGGCAATGGCCTCTACTGTGATGCTCTTCTTCCAGGAAACCATAATTACCATCTTAGAGAAGCGATCAACAACCACAAAAACACAGTCATTTCCCTGCTTGGTGGATGGGAGGCTCGACATGTAGTCCATTGAGATGGATTCCCATGGCCTGTTAGGAGTAGGAAGAGGGGTGTACAAGCCCTATTTCTTAGTGGTTGGTTTGTGTTGGCACCAGGCCAAAGTGGAAAGAAGGACGATCGTGGGAAATAAATCATGCAGAAATGAAAGTAACAGCTGAAGAAAGAACAACACACGCGCATGAAAGAAAGAGTGCACAAGGAAAGCGACAACTGGAGGAAGAAAAACACACGTGCATGGGAGGAAGACCTAATGTCGGTAGGGTTAGGGTTTTTGTAGTTCTTTGTAAATGGCTAAAGAGCTTGAAATGTAGAAATATAGATACGTAGGTATCATGTAGAGGTTCGACTAATTTTTGTGTTGAGAAGTTGTGTATTAGCTCAGGGTGTTAGTATTGTTATCCCATCTTTTACTGTAGTTACACATGAGCGGATGCGGTATGCAATATTGACTGTTATGTACCATTTTTTTAAGTTGTTGAGCTAGTGAGGAGGAGAGAGGGTAGATATGAGGATTAGTTTGCAGGTTGTAGAGCCTAGTGCTACCTAGTTCACCTCATATAGATCTTACCCATAAGAGGGGAATTGTAAGCACGCGACGCTGGAAATGAAGAACTTCCATAATAACAGAGCCAAGAGACAAATCTTTGTGGAAGTAGACTAGGAGGGTGTGAACCACAGTAATAACTCTATAATGTGATGAATTTATTCATCTCTTTACTTTCATTTCACAAGTTATTATTATGCTTAATAAATGAGTTAATATATTGTTAGAGAATGTGAATATGTTGCTTGGGGAGTAAACTATGTAATGGGAATGTGTACCCATGAGGAATATGTAGATTACCCTCATAGCTCATAGTGCATGTCTTTGGTTAATGAACCCCTATCTCATACTCAATCCTAGGCTATAAACACCTGAGTCTTACAACCACCCATTTAAAGATATCTCGGGTGAGACTGCACAGTGCATTCTGTGTACTGTGTTGCCTTCTGGTTTACCAGAAGGGCCGATAGTTTTAGAGACTTTGTTGGAAACCCGAATGAAATGAAACATGGGTCAATAACTCAGATAGACAGGTCGAGAAGACCAACCATATAATGAAAGATAACCAACAAATGGTTTCATTGTCGTGTTAACAGGAACAAGAGAGGACTGGGTAGATGAGATAGAGTGCATGAGAAAATAATGAGTGAAACCAGAAGACCACTAGGCCATTAGAAGGGAATGTTGAGACCATGGAACCCCACAAAAGTAGAAATAGAAGGTTGGTTGAGAACCAAAGAGCTAAAGTTTTCCCAGAAAGACAATAGAAACCCTAGCATCAAACCTCACAAATATCTAGATAAATATGTGTTTACGGATTTACACAAAGTCTTTTTCTGTGATTTTCCCCACTTACTGCAGGAGTGGATACTAAGTTTAAGATATAACCATGCAATGAACCGGATCCAAAAGATACATTGGACCCCAGTACAGGTTGAGCTGTTATAGCAGGTGAACAAAAAATTCACCTGCACAGTCGACTTTTGGCTTGATAGTATTGTGGAAGGATTCATCATAGAGTTTGCAGTCGACATAGCGAAGTCATACAGCACAACAGAGCAATAATTTCTATGTGGAACTCAAGGAAGGTACATTCGATCATTGTATACTTCTATTAAAATATTGCTATATAAAAAAGGTGTAATGACAATGGAATCAGAAAGCTAGACTTCCCTACGTGCATGGGGAAAGCGGGGAAGCACTGACAGAGAGAGGATAAATGGAAGAAGGTCAGCATAAAGGCAAGAAGGAGGAACTCTTGGACCCAATCTCGATGGATGGCGACCAACTTAAGTGGACCTTGGCGTCATCAGGAACTACGCGTAGAAGAGTACCCTACCAATATAAGATGAATACCAAGAAGAGAGTTGTAGTCACGAGGGAGGGCTTGGAAAGCGATGAGGTAGAGGTATATAATCTCTGGGCGGTGGAGAAGATTGAGGAAATCCTACACACAACTTATGAGAGGAAAACAAGAGGCCCAAGAACGTGAAGAGAAGGTAGCCATCCTATCCATATTAATGTTAGTGTGGAACCCATAAACCCATGTCTGACTAATAAACCAAAGAGAACACCACCGTTTAGACAACCGAAGTTTGAAGGAAGTCTGATAGCAGGAAGTACATCTACTATAGGAGCAACAACTGGAGGATCCAGTTTAGGCGGTTCAAGTATCTACACCGTGCGATGGAGGGAGCAGTTAAGTATTTCGAATGGCCGGACACGATCCCACTATCAGATTACCAGAATTTTGAGGAGAAGTAGTAGAAGATCCTGAGAAGCACTTATTCATTTGCACAAACATATGGGAGGAAAAACATATCACTGATGAAGACACCAAAATCATGTAGTTAGTGATCATGCTAAGAGACCGTGCACTAGATTGGTACATGAGTCTAGACACAAACAGTGCCCCTGGGACGATGAGGACACTCACAGACATTAAGAAGCTACTGATTAATGAGTTCCAGAAGCCAAGCTCAGAGGATCAATACATGAACGAGATGATCGAGATAAGACAGAAACCAGGAGAGTTTGTATGGGAGATTGATCATAGGTTCAAGCAGATGAAGGGAAAACTAAAATACCTTATGACCGAGATGCAACACTGGCACCTGTTTGTCAACTCCCTACTCCTACATCTAAAATATCCCTTACGACAACAGAAGTTTCATATGCAGGCAGAGGCTCTATAAGTAGCCTTGCAGCTGAAAGAGAACCAACACTAGCAGACAGACCTAGCTATTGAAGAATTGAAGGAAGATTTGAAGAATCTAACATTTCAGTTGAACCAGAATAAGAACAAGGACAAACGAGAAGTTGTTTGGTGCACCAGATGCAGGACATAAGAACACCACAAGAATGAATTCCCAACATTCGTGCAGTATATGGAAATAGGTATGCCAAACCCGCTACCACAGGGAGGATTATGGTGCGAAATATGCAAGAAGTTGGGTCAGAACCCTTATCACTGCACGATGATGCAGAAGTACCAGACAGTTCCAAAGAATTCATATTGCACCTTTTATAAGTCAGTGGGCCACAATGACAAAGATTGTATAAATATGGAGCTAATGCAGGAAATAACATCAAATGCATATAGAGTACATGCCGAAATGATGACTGGGCAAGCAGTTCCCCAGTTCAACCAATCCCCGGCCCCATACAACACTACACAACAACAGTATAATACTGTGCAACAACCCTACAACAACGAGCAACCATAGTACAACCCGACATAGCCCTAGTACAATACCGCGCAGTATAATCAGACACCATAGTATAATGCGCCAAGAGGTGACCGAGCAGGCTACAGAGGAGGAGGACGAGCCAGAGGAGGTTTTAGACATGGCAAAGGACCAGTCACATGTCACAATTATCAACAACCAGGACATTATGCACGAGAGTGTCCACTACCTCCAACGACTTGTATGTATTGTCGCACATTGGATCACGAGACTGAGGAATGCCCGACACTATTAGTAAAGATCCAGGAAAAGAGGAACCAGAACAATAAGAATGTTCAATGGATTTCAGCCAAAGCAAGGGATGGCGGATGAAATATCAACATAGTCACTCGTGGAGGAACGAAAACAGGAAATGATGCAGTTCGACAAAAACCAACACAGAATCAATGGATAAAGAAGCACACCGAACCAAGAAATCAGTTCTACGCACCCAAAGAAAAGGAGAATTTTAAGAAATCCAGACAAGAATTTTAGAAGGTGGATGCAACATCGACTTCCACTACGCAACCAGTCAAGGAAGCCCTAGAATACAACATGCTACCATCATTGGATCATACCAACAGAATGCAACCCAAGGGACAATTTAGCACTATCAAAGAATTTTTCGTAATCATGCATAAAAGTGTTAATCAATCCATCATCTATGAAAATATTGCAAAACATCCTAGAGAAATGTAGCAACGAGACAAAACAAAATCTAGAACCGAAAACTGTCAATCATCTACACACAGGAAGAAGAACAAGTAGGGAATTTAGACTGAATTCTAACATTGGGGATTTCAATATGGGAGAAATTATACTAGACCTAGGATCCGAAGTGAATGTGCTACCCAAGAAGACCTGGAAATGCATGGGAGAGTCAACATTGGGATACTCAAATGTCCAATTAAAACTAGCTAACTAGCATAGAGTCCTACCAATAGGTAGACTGAAAGGAGTAACAATAGATCTTGATGGGGTGCACACTAAAGAAGACTTTGAAGTCATTGAAATAGTAAATGGCACAACACCATACCCAACATTAATTGGTCTGGATTGGGTGTTTAACAACCAAGCCATAATTAACTTGAAAAAAAGGAAAATGACATTTGAATCCGGAGATTACAGGGTCATAGCACCACTAGATCCATCAGAAGGGGAAAAGTTCGTAGAACCCACATGCTTGGACTTAGAGGAGATCGACCAGTTGAAGAGAACAACTGTGCACAATGAGGATTACGTAAACCCAACTGCAGATAGGGTCCTCAATTGGCAGAGCATTACTTCATGCGCAATAGATTCAGACACCGGGTTAGAAAACTGGCAGCAGAGACTACACGAAGTATCTATGAGAAGATGTGCAAGGATAGACCACATAGTACTTTGGATAGGCATAGAAATCAAAGAACCACCCAGTTTCCACAGACTAAATGATTTGGAAACATTCTTGACACAATATGAAGATGAAGTATTAGAGAACCAAAGGCTACGAGCACTGGATTTAGCTCTCAAAGCCACACCCACAAGATGGTGGGGCACACACAAGGAGACTATCACAGATTGGTATCAATGTAAGTGATTACTACACATAAGGTTCAACACAGAATGGAAAAACAACAAATAGAAGAAGTACTATGGACACATAGCACCATCAGAGAACTTGGAGGCCTGTAGAATGCTATGGAAAATGACACCACCTAAGGAATGGCCTCATCACTTCATACATACTTTAGAGGGCATACCAACGAATTGATACACAGACCAGGAATTGCGCAAAGGAACTACAACATGACGGATATTGCAACATAACTTCATAGTCACTTTCTCATTCGAGCATGAGAACCCCAACATAGATGTAACCCTTAAACAGATAAGAGGAGTAATATTCATCAAAGAACCATAAATAGAAACTATCACAGAAGAACAACAGTGGAACAAGCAAGCAGTGAAGGAACTACTTTCATGTTACCATGTATAGGAGGAAGCACCAGACGAAGATGACCTGCATGATATTCATATTGAAGAAGTAGAAGGTGAAAGAGATGTGGAAGGACCACCCATAGAATCCGAAGTCATTTCCGCACCAATCAAGATAAAGAAAGTTAACATCAGAACAATTAAACATCCCAAAATGGCCAGCATTGGAGACTACTGGGATGAGCCAATAATAGAAAACATCACAGAGTTGTTGCGTGAATACAACGACTTGTTTCCTACTACATTTACAGAGATGAAGGGTATAGGAGGAGAACTAGGAGAGATGAAGATACCACTCAGACCGGAAGCGAGACCAATTAGACAACGACCATATAGACTGAACCCCATATAAATAGAAAGTTAAATAGGAGATCGATCAGATGCTCAAAGCCAGCATAGTCAAACTAGTCAAGGAATCATAATGGATAAGACTGATGGTAGTACAAGAAAAGAAACAAGGAAGAGGGATTAGGATCTACGTCGACTTGAGAAATTTGAATGATGCATGCCTACATGACCCATTCCCTACATCATTCACAGATGAAGTGTTATAGAATGTGGAGGGACATGAAGCTTACTCTTTCACTGATGGATTCTCAGGCTACCATCACATTAAGATAGCTCAGGAGGATAGATACAAGACCACGTTCGCAACGGAATGGGGATCTTACCAATATAAAGTCATGTCGTTTGGACTGAAGAATGCACCAACAATATTCTCCAGAGTGGTTATCGCAACATTTAAAGAATTCATTCATTAGTTTCTCGAAGTATACCTGGATGACTGGACAGTCTATAGTCTGTTGAAAAACCATGTGGAATTTTTATGCCTGATGCTACAACAATGTAGAGAGTGTCAGATATCACTAAATATCAAGAAATACATATTTGGGACACCGTTTGGAATACTATTGGGCCACATAGGATGCAAACAAGGCTTACTAGTGGATCCAACAAAGATTGCAGTCATTGTGAACTTACCAACACCAAAAACAGTCTGTCAGCTATGAGCGACGTTAGGACATACTGGATACTATAGGAAATTCATAAAAGGATATGCGCAGATCACAACACCAATGGAAAAGTTGTTAAGGAAAGATACAAAGTACCAATGGAATGATGAGTGTCAACATGGTATGGATACATGAAAGGAAAATATGGTTACTGCATCGATATTAGTATTTCCCGACTGGGAAAATACATTCCATGTGCATGTAGATGCATCAATGATAGAACATGGAGCTATCTTAGCACAGTCAGGAGCGAGAGACTTGGATCACCCAATAACATTCGCAAGAAGAAAACTATCAGACTCAGAGTAGAATTATAACATGATGGAAAGAGAAGGCCTAGATATGGTTTACACACTACATAAGTTCAGACATTACCTATTGGGAAAACAATTTAAGATGTTTACAGATCACTCAGCCCTAAAATACCTAGTCAACAAGCCAATGTTGGGGGGGAGAATCTGTCGATGGTTATTGTTATTTCAATAATTTGACTTCAAAGTAATATTCAAACCAGGAAAACTGAATACAGGACCTGACCACCTATCACGGGTCACAAATGGATAAGAACCCACGAACTTAGAAGAAAAATTTCTATATGCACAGTTATTCTCAGTACAGATTGTTGATGACTACTTTGCAGAGATCATCTAGTACTTGAGCACAGGTACTGCACCGCAAGAATATACCATCACGCAGAAGAAGAACCTAGTAGTCCGTGCAACTAACTATCAACAGATCACATGACATCTATACAATATGGGTGCAGATAGCATCTTACAAAGGTACGTGTTAGAGCACGAACGACCAAGAATTTTAGTAGAATCCCACGAGGGATTGGTAGGAGGACATTATGCAGGAGAAGATACCGCGCAGAAGGTACTCTGTGCAGGATTACGGTAGCCAATGATCCACAGAGACTTGAATGAGTACTGTCAGAGATGTGATGTTTGTCAATGGGTAGGAAAACCCAATAGAAGGGACGAGATGTCGTTACGACAACAAGTAACATTACAAGCATTTGATAAATGGGCAATATACTTTGTGGGAGAAATTTTCCCACCAACCAAAAGAACAAGGGTAAGATACATCATCACTACGATGGAATACCTAACAAGATGGACAGAAGCTGCACCAGTAAAAGACTGCAATGCAGAGACAACTGCACACTTCTTATTCGAACAAGTAATTACTAGGTTTGGGTGCCCAAGAGTTTTGATGAGCAAACAAGGCACACACTTTATAAACACCACCATCTACATGATGCTCGAAGAGTTTGAAGTTCATCATCAGAAGAGAATACCATATCATCCACATGCAAATGGCACAGTAGAAGCCTTCAGCAAAATTCTCGAGAATGCACTAACAAAGATTTGTAACATCAATAGAGATGACTGGGACCTAAAAGTATCAACAGTATTATGGGAATATAGGACGACATGAAAAAGTTTGACAGGGGACACACCATTCAAACTAGTCTATGGCCAAGAAGCAGTTGTGCCATTAGAATTTTTAGTACCCAGCTTAGGCGTAGCCTCTATCACACAAATAATAGAACAAGGTGCAATACACGAAAGACTGAATCAACTATTGTCAATGGAGGAAGACCGAATCCTGACAGGATTCCATCAATGAGTACATAAGGCCAGAGAGAAATCTTGGCACAATTGACACATCAAGAAGAAGACGTTCAAGGAAGGAGACCTAGTATTTCTCTATGACAACAAATTGTTTCAGCACCCAGGAAAGCTGAGAATGCATTGGTTAGGACCATACGAGGTAAAATATGTAATAGACAGAGGAGTTGTATAGTTAAGAGATTTAGTAGGCGCAGACCTTAGAGGAATGATCAACAGGAGCTGACTGAAGTTGTACAAGGATAGTCGACCACCCACCACACAGTAAAAAAAAATCAAAACAGAGAACAAAAAGAGGAAACAAAACTAAAAATCCCAAAGCACACCAGAGATGGAAAGGCCACATGACATTTGAAACATGAATTCAAAAAAGGAAAGGACAACATTTACATACCAAATAAAAATGAGCGAGAAATGGAAACTCGACAAAAGCAGGATGACAGGAAAACACTACATGAAATTAAGGCATGACAAGGACTGATGGAACATCACATTAAACACGCCAACTAGAAACAGAGAAGTAAGCACAATGGAAATTACGAAACTGCTACATATGCATTGAACCCACAATTATGGTGCATTAATCTCATCATGGAGGAAGCATCCCCAAAAATCTTCATGACAAGCCCATACAACATGCGAGCACGGAAGCAACTAGTCTATTCGTGAAAGGAGAACAGAAAAAGAGACACAACATCCAGAATGAACAGAACGAGACCACAGAGCTCACCAAAGTCATTCAAACTCAACAAATATTCAACAGTCACCACTATGGCACCACCAAAGCCCATAGAACCAGGCCAGACAGCCAGACCTACCAGGGTTCAAACTAGGTCACGAGGACTGCTAGAATAAAATGAGCAGCAGTAGCCAGAGATCGTCGATATCGACGAGATACCATTCCCATAGATGATATCGGTGAAATCTACACCGATACTGGAAGAGATTCAGTAGCCACAAGAAGAGGCCATGAAAGAGGATACTCCAACAGTGGTGCAGGAGCCTCAGAACGAGGAAGTGAAAACCCAACGGGAAGTGAAACCAGAAAGCACTAAAGCAGACGTGGAAGTTAACAAAACAACACAGAATTTGGGAGAAACAATGCAACCAGACGGGTCACAGGTACCTAGCCTAGGACAACCAACAGAGGAGACCGTTGGAACTACCTTATCTTGGCCAAAGTGGCTTACAGGGGAGAAATCGAGAGTTTCTGTAACTTCAAACCAACCACTGCAGCAGGAAGACAGACTTCAGATACCGAGCTCACCCTGCAAGAAACCGGCAACAGAAAATGTGCTACCATGCATACCAGATGGAGTACGGATAGATCCGCAACTACTGGGTTATGTCGGGAAGCTCAAGTATTCTGGCCATGACGTATTAGACAAAGACAAGTACCCATAACTTGCGTCGAGGATTTTTATGCAGAACATAGTGGTAAACCAACTTGGAGAAACGATCAACCAGCCACATCAGTGGGCAGTTGGATTGGAAAGAACAAGAATTTTAGGGTTGTTGAAACTTCCACATTTTGGCAGAGGCCAGTACACGACAACATGCGTCAAGCATTTGTTAGCAGTCATGCATAGAGGGTACATATGGCTAGAAAAACCCATCCCCATATCTATTGAGCTTATCACATAGATAACAGGACTACCTAGCTGAGGTATGGATCCCACATTGATTCTGGACGATAAATCCAAGGAGAAAGAATTAGCAGAGGAAATGAAGAAGAAATATGGAACCACCAGGGGGACAAGAGGCATTATAATCAAATGGATAAACAATGAAACGACACAATTGGGCACACAGATCTTACCCTGTAAGTTGTTAAGAAAATGTCGCAAAGACAAAGTACCAGCAGGAGTCATCACAGTTGCAGCTCGGTGTGCAGAAAGCACCTTCGTGAGATGGGTGCCTTATCTATTAAAATTTTTCCAAGTGGACTACAAGGATGCACAGGACCTCAATACAAAATTCCATTACTCATGGTTTCTCACCCTCATAGCCTTGATGGGATGGTGGGAACCAGAGTATGTAATTTTTTGTACTAGACCGCAGCCAGCGGGAGCGAGATATCTATTACTGAGATTCGGGCCATAGGCCAGGCATATGAGGGAGAATGGAATTGTATTTGAAGCATACCTACGGGACATACATGAAGCTATCAGCTGATCATGGATAATAACAACAGAGGTTGTCGTACGATATGGGGACATCGCTAACTTCTGGGCTACATGTCAATCCATGTGGATACAACCAAGGCAGGATCTAGATAAATAATGGCTACTGATGCGCTATTGCATCACATAAGGTGATATAGACATGGTCATCAACGAATAGCCTGATGAATGGAGAATCCCATCCATTCCCTAGGAAATACTGGAAAGAACAGCAGAAGGAGAGGCAGCGCAGGCGAAAACACAGCCTCCGCAAATCCCAGTGCCTAAGAAACCAAGGACGGGCCAAAACAAGCCGACTCAGGAAGACGAAGGGTCAAAGAAGATAGGAACCCAAAAGGTGCAGAAAGTGACCAACAGACAGTCGAAACAAGCTAAGGGAGCATAGGAGACCACCCCAAATCCTAGCACACAGGAACTAGGGGGAACAAAAAGACTAGTTGTGCAGAGAACAAGCGCACACAAGAAATCAAAGGTGCAACGAGCATCACCGGACGATACGATCATGGAGGACGATGGAGAAATGATCGCCAGAATGGTCTAGGACTATCTAGTAGAAGACTTCAATCACACATCACATCACAGGGATAAACTGCGAAAAGAGCTGGCATAAATGGGACAACTCCTCAGGACACTCGGGGAGGCCCAAAGATCAAGTAGAAAAAGAGGCATAGAGCCATCAACAACACATACCAACAAAATAATGGAGGTAGAAGAACGAGACCCAGTCCTTCCAATGCCACATGCACACACAACTGTCTACATAAAGCCTAGCATGTTGCGAATGGACGAAATCATGGGATAGACACCACTGAAGGATTTGGACCACATCCAATTGGTCTTGACACAGATGCCATCAAGGGAACTATACAAATTGCAGGTTAGCGTCGACGACGAGATGTAGTCTTGGGCACATCAAAACTTAGTCGAGCTACAATAAGCAACGAAGAAGTAGGAAGCAATGGAAAAAGATTGTGAGCAGGCCAAATCCAAAACTCAGGAGGAGAAAGAACGCAGGAACGAACTGGAACGAAGAGTGGGAGAAATATTTGGGAAACTTCTAAGCACTGCGCAAGGAAACGAACTCTCAGCCGCAGAAAAGATCGACCAAATTGCGCAGGCAATTGATTGATATTCGAAGGAGATCGAGGGTCTCCAAGAATAGCTCACACCAACAACTCCACCATCGGTGAATGAGTAAAGGAGGAAGAAAATAACAACACAACTATAGGAGATAGAGACACATCTTAGCATGACAACTGACTTGTGTGATAAAGCAACGCAACTTTGGACAAGACTGGAGGAGGATCCACAGGTCCAACGTTGGGACAAGGAAGAGAAAAGGATCAATGCAACGATCCAAGAACTCAAATAGAGGCAAAATACCATACCAATCCCAAAACGCTTCAAGGGAATGCAAGAGCTGAAGAAGATGTAGGCAAAACTTATCACTGCGCAAATGAACAAACAGGAGCATCGAGCTCAAATAGAACCACTGCAGGAACGGGTAGCAGAATTCCTTGCACAGTCAGAAGGAGCTAGAACACAGATAGCATAGACATGAGAAGAATGTGCAGGATTACTGAGTAACGAAGTGGAAGTTTAGGTAGTGGATACCATTAAGGAGAAGACCGCGTAGGCACTGAAAAATGTAGCAGAGTTGAAGGAAAAGTTCCAAATGATTACCAAGGAGATCGAGGCAGCTCATAAAGGTTAGGTGACTCGGGATGAGTCACATGTCATTATTGGGGGCCTGTTGGCACCAGGCCAAAGTGGAAAGAAGGATGATCATGGGAAATAAAGTGCGCAGAAATAGAAGTAACAAATCGAGAAAGAACAACATGCGTGCATGCAAGAAAGCATGCACAAGGAAAGCGAAAGTTGGAGGAAGAACAACATGCATGCATGGGAGGAAGACATAACGTCGGTAGGGTTAGGGTTTTTGTAATGCTTTGTAAATGGTTGAAGAGCTCGAAATGTAGAAATATAGATACATAAGTGTCATGTAGAGGTTCGACTAATTTTTGTGTTGAGAAGTTGTGTATTAGCTCGGGGTGTTAGTATTGTTATCCCATATTTTTTTGTAGTTATGCATGAGCAGATGCGATATGTGATATTGATTGTTGTGTACCATTTTTGTAAGTTGTTGAGCTAGTAAGGAGGAGAGAGGGTAGATCTAAATATTAGTTCACAGGTTGTAGATCCTGGTGCAACCTAGTTCGCCTCATATAGATCTTACCCATAAGAGGGGAATTGTAAGTGTGCGGTGTCGAAAATGTAGAACTGCCATAATAACTGAGCCAAGAGCCAAATATTTGTGGACGTATCCCAGGAGGGGGTGAACCATGGTAATAACTATGTAATGTGATGAATGTATGCATCTCTTTACTTTCTTTCCACGGGTTATTGTTATGCTTAATAAATGATTTAATATATTGTTAGGGAATGTGAATATGCTGCTTGGAGAGTAAACTGTGTAATGGGAATGTGTACCCGTGAGGAATAGGTAGATTACCCTCATAGTTCATAGTGCATGGATATGGTTAATTAACCCCTATCTCATGCTCAATCCTAGGCTATAAACACCTGAGTCTTACAACCACCCATTTAAAGCATCTCGGGTGAGACTGTGCAGTGCATTCTGTGTACTGTGTTGCCTTCTGGTTTACTAGAAGGGCTGATAGTTTTAGAGACTTTGTTGGAAACCTGAATGACATGAACCTTGGGTCAATAACTCAGATAGACAGGTCAAGAATACCAACCACAGAATGAAAGAAAACCAACAGTTTGGCAATAGCATAGGCAGTGCAGGACCTGATATACTTGCTGACCTCCTGTCGAAGTTGCGGCCAGTATAAATGTTTCTATAGCATCACCACCTTCTTTTCGATGCCAAAGTGTCTTGCCACCTGACTATAGTAGGATTCCCAGATCATCTTCACTCGCTCACTTGATGGAACACAGATATGGCCCTGACAACACAACAACCCATCCTGGAGATGGAAATTATCGACAACTGCGTTTGCACCCAACATTTGGTAGGTGGTGGCGAAGTCCGGGTTTGTCTCATAGAGTTAGGGCCATCCAGATGTCTCATGGCCACAAGAGTCTAGCACCGTGGTGAGTGACGCGACTGGCGATATGCTGAGGAAATCAATGACATGATTGGTGCTTCCTGTTTTATACTTGATGTTGAGGTGGAATTGTTGCAAGTATGTGGACAACTTTTGATGACGGTCATTCTGCAATTTTCGTTGTGTCTTCATGAATTGCAGTGGATTATGATCAGTGTGGATGATTGTCTCCTTCCCAAGAATGTAATGTCTCCACTGGTGGTAGGCTTGCACAATGGAGTACATTTATTTTTCGTAAGTAGGGTACTTGCGGAAAACATTTGATAGTGTCTCACTATGATAGGCCACGTAGTGGCTGTGCTGAGTGAGAATGGCACCCACAACATAGTCTGAAGCATCTGTCTCGATCTCAAAGGGATGATACAGGTCTGGTAGTGAAATTATTGGGGTTGAGCACAAACGCTACTTCAAATCATCCAACGCTTGTTGTTGGGATCGACCCCATGCAAATTTCTCCTTACCACCACCCCTGGTTATTTGGCTGAGGGCCCATGTAATATGGGAGAATCCCAACACGAACCTTCGGTAGAAATTTGCAAGGCCCAAGAATCTCTGAAGCTCAGTGAGTGTGGTTGGGGCTGGCTAGTCACAGATGACTTGGATATTGGCCGAATCCACATGTACGCCATGTTGATCAACGATGTAGCCCAAGTAATGGACCCTGTCCATGCTGAAGGAGCATTTTTCCAATTTGGTGTATAGCTTGTGATGTCGCAGGGTGTGCAAAACCTGTTGAATATGCTGCAAGTGTTTGTCTTAAGTCTTGTTGTAAATGCGAATGTCATCAATATACACCACTACAAAAGTATTGGTGAATGGTGGCAGGATATCGTCCATCATCCTCATGAAAGTGGATGGAGCATTTTTCAAGACAAATGGCATGACCAACCATTCAAAAAGGCCTTCCTTTGACTTGAAGGCAGTCTTCCATACATCTATCTGTTCTATCAAGACCTGGTGGTAGCCAGACTTCAAATCAATCTTACTGAAGTATTTGGCCCACGTTGGTACCGGTATCAATGATGAAGTGCAGTGGGGTGCCTTTTACCCACATCTGTGAATGGAAGAGGCACTCTCCTTCTTCTGGCTCATCTGGTTCACCAAGCTGGATCTTGGTGGTAGCAATAGTGGCACCGGGTTCCACATCAATGATCCATATTCCCCTTTCTGGTTCTGGCTTACAGTTAGAACCCACATCTGATTCAGAGGCTTTCACTTTGGCCACCAGCGAGTGCTTTGAGCAGAATTCAACAGTGTTATGCCAACGACTCTTATGGAAGTCACACCACTTCCCGGTATCTTTCTTTGTCTTTTCGGTGTCCTTTTTTTCTTGCGACTTGGACTAGTTGTCCTGATACTGTCCATATTTTCTCTTTCCTTTGTTCTTTGGCTTGGTTCCACCCTTTCTTGTCTTTTGTTGTGAGGGGTTCACAGGCCCAAATTATTGCGTCTTTTGTTTGAGCTTCTGCTCGATTTTGACGACATATCGGTAGGTCGTGCCCAAGGATGAGATGTCCAGAAATTCCATTTCGGTCTGGATGTATCTATGTAGAGCACTGTGATACTCGAGCACTAGATGCCGCTCCAAATCTTTGATACCCAACTTGGTGCCCAAGGTATGGAAGATATTTGTGAAATCTGGCACTGCTTGGTCTCTTTCTTGCCGCAGTGTGGTCCATTTGGTATACAAGTCGTCATAACTTCTGACAGGGTAGTATTGTTCCTTAATAACATCCCTTAAGGATTCCCAGGTGGTTGTTACTGTAAATAATGAGGGTTCCTTTGTTTCCTTTTTCTCACAGAAATTTTCCCACCAATCTTTGACATGGGGAACGGCTTTGAGGAGCGCAAAAGTAATCTTTTCTCTATTCGAAAAGTTATGGACAAAAAAATAGCCTTCTAGTAGATTCAACCACTTGTCTACAACATCTGCATCTATCTGACCTTCAAATATAGGAATATCGAAGTTTATTTGTACCTTGAAGGGGGCAGCGCTGTTGGGTGTGTGTTATATTCTTTGCATGTGTGTGTGTGTGGGTGCATCAGATACGACAACTGCATCTGACGATCCCTTCACCTAGAGCTCTGTCGTGTGCGTCGGGCTCTTTCCTAGGGGGTCCTAGAGGGGGGCAGGTATGCCCCCCCTGGTTACGCGCAGTGTTCGGCACCGGGCGGTAGCCCGGGGCCGATGGGATTCAGGGAAACACCTCAAATTATTTTTTTGGGCAGTTTTTGCTATTTTTAGCGGATTTTGCTATATTTAGCTGATTTGTAAATTAATCCCAGATTAAGGGATTAGGGTTTTGGTATCTACGGAATACCTAAAAACATTGTATATATTGTATGGCGAATGGTGAAATTCGATATAATGAAAATAAGAAAGG
>ML787958.1:0-10320 GCA_009831015.1 Picea engelmannii | reverse complement strand
AAAAAAAAAAAAAAAAAAAAAAAAAAAAAAAAAAAAAAAAAAAAAACATTAGTGGACTCGGAGGAGACTAAAATCCCCTCCTAATATTCATCTTCAATGATTTGATTTTCCATTAATTGTAAAACATATTTAGAAAGAGTATTGGTCTAAACATCAGTTCCCTCTAGACATGCTTGAAGTACGCCTCTTGAAACTGCCTTGAAATCTCCTTCAAATGCTTAGCCAATGGGGATAAACCATTACGATGGAACTGAAGTTGATCCCATGTCCAATTTATAGTGAGTGTTGAATCCTAAAAAATATAAAGCATAACAATCCCTTTGTTAAGTGAAAATTTCATAAGGAAAAGTAAAGCATTGAATTCTCCAACATTATTTGTTCATTTTCCCAAATTAGCCTTTGCTATGAAGAAGTGAGGATCTGGTAGAAATAAAACAAAACCCAAATTGCATGTATTCCTTGGCCCTTGACAAGCCTTGTCAAATATGTTGGTTTTTTATATTATTTGCAGTGAAATTCAAAGGTCAAGGTGGATCAACTGGGTAAATTTGAAGTCAAAGAAATTGACAACAAGTCGAAGAGGTCGACCGACAAGAGGCCGACAGGCGGACGCATGGAAACTGACTAAATACCGAATGGAGGTTGACTTGTAATTGACTAGTAAACCGACTTAGAGTCAACTGTAGCATAATCCCTATATTCGTGAGATTTGTAGCCAATGATCTATGGGGATCTATAATCATTTTTGGGCGCCTTTATTTAGGGTTTTACCTACTGTAAAGCTTATAAATAAGGCTTGTTGTAATGCTATTAAATATAATCTTTAGAGAAATCATTTTAGATGTTGTTGGTCATGTAGATGTAATTTGAATTGGCTACATGGTTGTTCTTGTGTAAATATTTTAAGAAGTTATGATGTCAATTGTTTCTTATAAAGTTAGATGTAGATTATAACCTTTTATTTTGAAGGAATAAGACAACAAGAGAGAAAAACACTCAAGGAATGTTGGTTTTCCTAGTTGGGTTTCCAAGGTAAAACATATGTGTACTATGTGCTTTCTTTGTTATTTAATTTATTGATTAAATATTTCTTCCTCTCTTATGCTAGGTTTAGTGTGGAAGTGCTCCTCATTTCCTAATAATTGGTATCAGAGCTTGGTTTAACAAGGATCTAAGATAAGCCCTAAGTATAGTAAGACTCTTAAGTCATAAATATGTATAGATTGTGCTTAAAGAATTCCCAGTAGCTCGAGGATAGAGATTGAAAAATTCTATAGCCATAATTTTGAGCTTTGGAAGCTTAAAATTGAATATATCCTTGTATATTGAGAATAATGGGAAGTGTTATGTCCGGGTACCATCCAGATAGGTATGTCGAGGGGAGAATGGGAGAAAATAAAAAAAAGGGCAAGGAGTATGATTCGACTTTGTCTTGCAGATTCAGTACTACTGAATGTCTCAAGTGAAGATTCAACCAAGAAACCGTGGGACAAGTTGGGGAGCTTGTACCAGTCAAAATCCCTAGTAAATAAGTTGTTCCTTAGGAAGATGCTCTATCTTCTGAGAATGAGTGAGGGAATTTCGGTGACTGTTCATTTAAATGTGTTTAATACCATTATAATCCAATTATCTTCTATGGATATTAAAATCATAGAGGAGGATAAATGTGTTATCCTATTATGTTATTTTCTAGACTCCTTGGATAACTTAGTCATGGCTATAGGGAGTAATTCAACCACATTAGCGCTAGAAGATGTGGTTTCATATCTACTGTCAGAAGAAGTGAGAAGGAATAACATGGAAGGATCAACCAAATATGCATTAGTGGTGAGAGGTTGACCAGTTGATAGAGACAAAGGAAAATTTTCTGATAGAAAGTCTAATTCGAAGGGTAGATCTAAATCCTCGTCTTAGTCAACAATAATAAGATGTTGGAAATGCAGTAAACCTGGGCATTACAAAAGGGACAATGAGTCAAAGGCAATAGAAGCCAATATAGGATCAGATGAGAATCATTCAACTAAGAGAAATATGACTCCTAATAAGGGAGGCAATGTGTAGCTAGTATCGACTAGCACATAGTCAGATCAAGATGTTTGGTTGATCGACTCATGAGCATCCCATCATATGACACCACATAGATAATGGTTCTATGAATATGAACAATATGAAGGAGGAGATGTGTTCTTAGCGGACAAATCGAAAACCAAAATTGTTGGAAGAGGAAGAGTTCGACTAACACTGCAGGATGGGAGGAGTAGAACCCTTCTAGGTGTGCTACACATTCTGGGTTTCGCAAGAAATCTAATATATGTAAGCAAGATGAGTGATGAAGGTGTGCACACTCTATTTCATAAGGATACAGGCAATATGGTCAGAGGTGCTATGGTCTTACTGAAAGGAGTTCTGATTGGAACCCTATACAAATCATTAGAGAATGTCGACTTAACTGGATGTTGTTCCCGAAGTTGACTCAAATTTGACTCGACTCGACTCAACTAGGATTGATTCAATTCAAACCGAATCATTTCAATTATGCCTGAGTCGATTCAAACTGACTTGAAAATTCCTCGTCAAAATTACCCGACCATGCTATGGCATGAGAGGATGGGACATATTGGAGAAAAAATACTTCGAGCTATGCATAAAAAATGTATGGTCGAATATTTTCCTTAATGTAATTTAGAATTCAACTTTTGTTAACATTATGTATATGGAAAACAAAGTCAGGTGAGGATCCCATCTGGAGAGACAAGGGAACATGGGATTCTAGAATTAGTTCATAGTGATGTGTTTGGTCCTGTTTCAATGCCTTTACTTGGTGGATCCCTATATTATGTTTGACACTCGACTAGACATTTCCCATGCAATGGGAGTGTTGAGTAGATACATGTCGACACCTGGAAAGGAGAACTGGACAATTCTCAAGAGAGTATTCAGGTATTTGTGTGGCACAAAATACTATGATATATGCTACCAAGGAAAACCTAGAAGTGACAATGAATTAAATGTACATGGCTTTGTCGACGCCGACTAGGCTGGATATCTGGATCGTCAAAGGTTGACCAATGGATATTTGTTCAAGATGTTTGGTGGAGCAATCAACTGGATGAGTAAGAGACATGTGGTTGTATCCTTGTCAACAACAGAAGATGAATACATGGCAACCACTCATGGAAGCAAAGAAGCAATATGGATGTAAAGGTTGTGTTCAAGAATCAGGTTTGAGAAGAGAGATATGAAGGTAAGTTGTGATAGTCAAAGAAAAATATTTCTAGAAAATAACCCATCTTATCATTCCAAGACTAAGCACATTGGTGTACAATACCATTTCGTGAGAGACATGGTGGAAAGAAACAGGGTGCTACTGGAGAAAGTAGACACATTGGAAAACATATCAGACTCTTTGACCAAGTTTGTGAGTGTTGTGAAGTTGTCTTCGTGTAGAAAGGAAATAGGGATTGTTTCTTTGGGTTTGTGAATGAGAGTTCATACATCTCTTGGTTTCACCAAAGAAGACAATGAGTGGGAGAATGATGGGTTGTTATATTAATTGTAGTGAAATTTGAAGGTTGAGGTGGATCGACTGGGTAAATTTTAAGTCAGATCAATCGAAAGCAAGTCGAAGAGGTCAACCGACAAGAGGCCAATAGGTGGGCGCATGGAAATCGACTGAAGACTAAATGGAGGTTGATTGCTAATCGACTGGAAAACTGACTTAGAGTCGACTGTAACATAATTTCGATATTTGCAAGATTTGTATTCAATGATATGCGAGGATCTGTAATCATTTTTGGGCGCCTTTCTTTAGGGTTTTACCTACTGTAAATATTATAAATAAGGCGTGTTGTAATGTTGTAAAAGATAATCTTTAGAGAAATCGTTTTAGAGGTTGGTGGTCAGGTAGATGTAAGTTGACTTGGCTAAAGGGTTGTTATTGTGTAAATAAAGAAGGTATGATGTCGATTGTGTCTTAGGTGTAGACCAAGGTTAGGAATGTATCCTTTTATTCTAAAGGAATAAGACAACAATAGAGCAAAACGCTCATGGAATGATGGTTTTCCCTGTTGGATTTTCGGGGTAAAATCTTTGTGTATTGTGTGCTTGCTTTGTCATTTACTTTCTTAATTAAATATTTCTTCCTCTCTTCTGTTAGTTTTACTGTGGAAGTGTTCCTCGTTTCCTAACAAAAGAAACTCCAAGCATAATACTTATCAACTAAAAGTGCTCCCACAACCCTTCACTCATTTATACTCACAAAGTGTTTGTAAAATGGTAATAGAGCTAATGACAGGGAAAATATTTGAAAAAATGTATTTGTTTATCTTCAAATAAACTAGAGTCACGACCCAACTATATTCCCCAAGTGACTAATAAGGGAAGTACCCTAAGAGGTTTTATCTCTCGTCTTATTAACCACTCTTGGAAATTCATCTCCATAGTTTCTTTGTGCCACAAATCTTGAAAACCCAACAGAGTCTCCAAATCCTTCCAGACCTGCAAAGTGAATGAACAAGACAAGAAAATATGAGTGGTAGTCTCCTCATTTTCTTTACACAATGAATACCTTCCAGGGCTAATCTTAGCATTTCCCAAGTCAAGAGTCTATTATTTATATGTAATGTCATGCTCTATTAACAATCATAAATAAAAAAATTACCCAATTTGAATACTCATTTGATTTATAACACAGGAAAAACTCAATAAAATTTACTTAATTCACATGAGTAGTGAGATGTCAGGAACTTAATTGGAACCAACATACTTGTAATCGAGTGACTTAAAAAATGTAGCAATACCTTTATCTTTGATCTCGGATGTTGTAACAGAAAGTGGGGGATGACTATCCACCCAACTGTATACCTTGATACTTTAATCTCCAATAGTAGGTCACCCTCGATCCCTCAATCGACTACTCAACCAACAATATTAAGCCTTGTTCTCTCTATAGACCAGGCAAAGAGATTTGTCCTTTTCTCCTTCTTTTCCCTATGTATATAAAGTCCATATGTGGTAAAGAACACAATCCCTAGGGTCTATTATTTAATTATATATTATATTTTAGGGTTTCTCCATCAATTATTGTTACTTATTTTACAATTTTATTTAATTACCCAAATATCCATAATTAGTACTTATTATGACCCCTTTATGATAATTATTATATACTTCTTTATTATTATTTATTCATAAAGGTATTTATCATGACCGTTTTATGAGAATTCTTATATTCCTATTATTATTATTATTATTTATATATAATAATACTAATAATACTAATACTGATACTACTACTAATAATAATAATAATAATATGAGGCATGAAATATAGCCCTCCTTCAAGGAACTTCGCCTTGAAGTTAGATTTGATTATGTTTCTTATAGTTTTTTAATTAGGTCACCATATCCTCCATAACACCCTCTATTAGCTCTTGTGTCTTCCACAACACCCTCTCCTTGATTAGTATAAAGCCACCCAAGTGACTACAACATGAAAAAAAATTCCACATCACAACACCAAGGAAGTGCGAGTACTCTCTAGTCATCCTTCCCGACTTTCAGAACTATGCTTAAAACCTACCAGTATATTTGGGGCCCCAAGGCTCGAGACATCATCTTCCCAAGTAGGAATTTGGATTGGTACTCACATACACCAAGCATTTCGAAAGGATGACCTAAACTCCCTCCACAATTTCTAGGTACAGTCGTAGGCATCAAAGTCCAATCTCACAACACCACTGACGAGAAACGCTCCAACCATTCTTCAGGACTTCACCATCACAACTCCAATACAAGGCATAAGAGTTACTGGCATAAGTAGTATATTGACTTGTTCCCAACCCATAAGATGTTACTTTGTAATATTCTCCTTCGTAGTTATGGGCTCCCATGAGATCATCAAATAAATCATCCCTCTAGGCCCACCGGTGGATAAATTGACAATCACCACCTCACAAAATACAATCAATGCATTAGTCATAATGTCAACATCTCAAAGAAATAATTCACATGCTAAATCTCACATGTCATCATGAGAATACAACATCATTGTCATCACCACATGCTCCTACATGTCATCATGAAACATCTTAGCATAAAGATTTCCACGTCATTATATGATGTCATCACAACATGATATATTATCATAATAAGAAATATAACATTGCATCAACCTAATAGTTGGAACCAAGTGGACATATAACATAACATCATGAAAATGATAATCCTTTCAACACATATCACATGCAGGGTAAATAACTATCATGATTCATTAGCAAAATAAAGTTACTATCCTTATACCAGGAATACTAACTATTACATGCTCATGCATGTCATCATAAAACATCTTATCATAAAACATTTTCATGCAATTACATCATGTCATCACATTAGGAGATACTATCATAAGAAATATAAGCTTGAAACATTCTTATCAAAGACATATCCTTTTATCGACATAATTAAATGGAATCACATGTTAACATAACATAAAATCTTATGCAATACCACAAGGTTCTTAAGACAGTATGACATCATGAATATGATAATTATCTCAACACATAATGCATGCAAAGTAAGGAAACACCATGGACATTCTTATCATGATTCATAGAAAAATAAAGCCACTAACTTGCATGATCATATATATATATATATATATATATATATATATATATATATATATATATATATATAAGGAATGCCAACTATCACATATAATGCAAGAATTATCATTAAAACATCCATCAATCGCATGGATCTACTTGGTTAAGTTTGTCATCCTAGGCTAACCATACAAAGGATCATTGATACTATGAGTTCCATGTGATCATCTAGATACCAACCTTTTTCTGATTATCAATTCTTCTTCTTAAAATAAGAAGGTTGACAATTTACAGGGTATGTATAACCTCCCTATTAGTATGCTAAAGTCTTCATATATTTCCTTATATGAATACACTGTTAAACTTTCAAGTAAACCCCCATCATCTAGTCATGTATTATTTCCCTCATATTGAAATATGACGAATTTCAACACTAAAATATTGTTGGCCTTACTAGAATGCCTTAAATCGTCAAAATTCAAATTCTCAACTTTGTGTATTTTTTTTATCATTAATGAAGGTTCTTAGGTCACTTTACATCGCTGGATTATTCATTCAAGGGCCACTATAATCAATAACATGTAAAGACTAGTTCATCATTATTTAATTTTTATGTCGTGTTTAATCCACATAGATGAAAGAATGATTAAGCCCTAGTGATTTACCCATCACCTAGTAATTATCATTGTTCACCTTTGAAAGAATTAGCTCATCTAATCCCATACACAACTAGTCATTGGAATACAAGCTTCTTACTCTTTATTTTAAGTTTTTGTTCATTCGTCTATGAGACTCAACCTATCACATAGTCCATTTCCAAAAAGTAGACAATTATTATACTTGAACAATTAAAACTTTCAAACCTTTTCCTAGTCTATCGCTTGTCATCCCTTGCCAATTTGTGAGTATTATAGTTTGTAATTTCCTATCTTGACACTTTAAAATTATACAGGTCATTATTTTAACCCTCTACAAATCATCCTTAATCCTCATTCATGTTTCTCAACCCACACATCAATATCCTTAAGAGAGATTTGCACTAGATGAAACACCCTTTCACCATTTGTTACATATTCTATCCATTAAATATACAACTTAAGTATCTACCTATTACTCTTCTTATTCATTTCATCCTTCCAAGTTGGCTATGGTTACAAGGAATACAATTAGAAAATTTACAAATTCGTCCTTTCATATTGATCAAGTTCTTTTTATTATAATTCTTCCCCTCCTCAAGAGGTGATGCCATTGAAGCAAACTCAACCAAATGATCCTCGGGAACCTTTATCAATTTCATGGATAAAACTAAACGGTAACCATCCTTAAAAAGCCTCATAGATACATCAACTTAATATAAGTATATTCAAATTATTGCAACCCACCACTATTCCACTACAATTTTCGTAATTATAAACATAGCCTCAAATGTAGACGCCCATCTAAATTAATCCCAAATGTATGCATTACTTGTCTAAGTTAACCCCAATTGTGTGTAACATTTGTTTAAATTAACCCCATGTTGTGTCAATTTTTTTATACACTTCATTAACATTAATCTCATCACTTAATTTTTGAATCGATTAAAACATACCGACATATCATGCATTATAAAAATTAACACTGAGATGTAATTCTAATTTATATATGGAATAAAATTTAGACTCGAACAATCAATCAACTCTATTTTTTACTATTTAAGGTCTCAACACCGATATGTTGTTCCAAGATACTTGCAAGAATTGCAGATCTATAAAAACAACTATAGGGTTGTTTTCATTCTGAGATGAGATACCCCTAAATAATTAACATAACAGAGATGGTAAATACAAGTTCATTTATATTTCATAATGTAATCTCGATGATGATAAGATCATCGCATAAGTTCATAAATCTTGGTACACGATTTGTTCAAAGGTGCGTAAGAGGTTTTGTCAACTTGTACGAGGTTTCACATTGTTGCGCATTAAGTTATGTCAATTTTACAAGTTGCACAAACTATGCAATAAAGTAAATTAAATAAAAATAAAAATATCCCACCAAATCATATCTTTTAGACATAACTTAGATCATTATGTACATTCTTCTATTAATAATATTAATTATTTGGCTGCAATGTAATTACTCATTCTCATTTAATTAATTTAAGTATCATATACCAGAAATTTAATTTGCTAGTGTGACCGCAATCATACTTAATGTTTCCCAAAAACCATCACATGATCTTTTTCGATTAATTAAATATAATGAGAATATGTGTAATGTTTTAAGTAGTATTAATTAATTAATGTATATAGTTTTAATTCAATGGTTAATTTTAGTGATTATTTTAAAGTAATTTTAAAATAATCTTCCAAACTTCCTAAGTCATCAAAATTATGGTGATCTTGAAACATTTTCTCAATACTTTTTTATCATAAAAATATAATTTTAAAGAAATTACATTAATCCTCATCCTCATCATCATTATTAATATTTTAATTAATAAAATGCTTCATTATAATAATTACCAATTCAATTATATGACAAAGGAAATGATAACTTATTAATACCCAAAATTTTATACCAATCATCATAATAATATTATTTTTTGTGAAAAACTCATGGTGAATAATTTTAGTGATTATTTTAAAGTAATTTTAAAATAATCTTCCAAACTTCCTAAATCATCAAAATTATGGTGATCTTGAAACATTTTCTCAATACTTTTTTATCATAAAAATACAATTTTAAAGAAATTACATTAATCCTCATCCTCATCAACATTATTATTAATATTTTAATTAATAAAATGCTTCATTATAATAATTACCAATTCAATTATATGACAAAGGAAATGATAACTTATTAATACCCAAAATTTTATACCAATCATCATAATAATATTATTTTTTGTGAAAAACTCATGGCGCATAACCATTTCAATCTGCAGATTTAACATTTTTTCAATGAACAATTTCTTACAGGATTTCAGGAAAATATTCTCAGAAAATATTCCCGAAAAAAGCAAAAAAGTAGAACAGTGAAACTACGCGATATATAAATTTGGTATTGGCTAAAGGTTTTACCTTTTGGGTTTTTTGGTCAGAATCTAGTGATGTAAATCTGGACAAAATAGTTATTTTTTGTTGTTTAAATTGCATTTCTTAATGCATAAATGGATTCAACATGCTCAAAAATTCGTGAGATACTCAGATTATACAAACTTAGCCACTCAAATCTGTAGATCCAACTATTCCTCACCAAATTTCAAGCAAAAAAAAAAAAAAAATCTTAAAACATCACATGTATATACTTTCAAGAGTAAATTTAACAACTCTTTATGACACGTTTTCATATATTTAACGACTCTTGATGACACGTTTGCATATTAAAAAATAAGACAATATACACTAATAAATTTTAAAAGTAAACAAAGTTATTTCATCGATTAAAAAGTTAGTTGGTAATAAAAATAATTTAATAAATAATATCCATGTTCTGTTTTAATCACATTTTTGTGTTTCTACAAGTGCTACGTAAAAAGAGAAGATATTTCATAATATGGAATAATTAAATGGAGTGAACGGGAGTATAATTAGCATTACCCAATTCTTTGATTTGCGTGGACAAACTTCAACTCTAATGTAATTTGTTTTTACCAAATTTAATATTAATTTGTAATTCATCAAAAATATAATATTCAAAGTTGTAGTTTAATTGCATTTTGGTTTTTTTA
>ML787957.1:216659-229538 GCA_009831015.1 Picea engelmannii | reverse complement strand
CCCTTTTCCATAGAATATACTAACTAGATCCAAAAACCAAAGACATAAAATATGGTACTACACATATTATAATATATTATCAAGGAAAAAACAAGCTAAATGAAATTTGGACATTTGAAAAAAAATTACAAGTTAAATGAGTACATAAATAAAAAATAACATACTAACCTTGCAAGTTCAAAATATGAGCTATGTAGATCAAGAATTGGATTTGTTCAACCGGTGGGTGACGGAAAAAAAAAAAACCAGCTCAAACAAAAGCCAAGAACAGTGTCGCAACTATAGCAATTGTGTCGCAAAGTTTCTTAAAGTCACGTATATATAGATAAAATAGTCAACTAGCCGTTAACATTGACCAATGAGATAGGCAAAAATTTTGTCGCTATTGCCATGATAGTTAGTTGCTATAGTGATGAAAATCCCAACTACATTTAAATAATATTTTCGTCGATATTGCGACGAACTTTCGTGGCAATATCGACGAAAATCTCGCCCTGTTTAAAACAAATATGAAACTAGTTGAAGTGTGGAAAAAATTCGTGGAATAATCCACCCATATGTAGTACATGCATCATAAATTTGGTTTTAAGATATTTTTTCGTCGATATTACCAATGGTTTTCGTCGCAAGTTTCGACAGTTTTGTGTCGCAGTATTCAGCATCTACGTCGTAAGTTATTGGCTTGGCATAACTTTTCATGTCAATTGCGATGAAGTTTCGTCGTAATTGCGACGATGCATAGGGTTAACCGATCTTGAAGGTGGTGACACGTGGAGAGCTGATTTCGTCGATGTTTCCATGCACACCTGGATCGTGGATATAGCGACGAAATTATTTCGACGAAAAAAAATCTCGGCTTTCATGGAAATTGCGACGGATAAGTTTGGCAATATCAACGAAAAACCGTTGCAAATTTGGTCATATGTACTAGTGTTACATGATGCCATTTGGTCTCCCATGCCAAAAGAGATCCCCTTATACATTCCCAAGTTCAACGAGAAGCCGAGCGAAGACCCGATTAGCCATTCCATGACCTTTCATCAATGGTGCTCATTCAACAACATCATTGATGATTCCATCTAACTACAACTATTTCAATGAACCTTAATTGTTCCCTTTGTGTAATGGTACGTAGATGCAAAAGTAGGGTCCCATGTGACCTTGACATATTTGGACACATATTTCTTAGCCTTATTTCAGTTACCAATATGACATGCCATTGTTTTGGAAATCCTTTTGGATTTTTGTCAAACTACTTCCACCCATATCATGGACCACATCCATGAATGACATTGACGAAGGAACCTGTGTAAAATTGATGTCACCAAGGAACTTCTCCTCGATTTGTTCCTCAAGTCTCTTTTTCCCCTCATCGCAAAATATGTTTCCATAGCCATGCCACAAAATGAATATGTAACATCCCCACTATGATCCCCAATTTATTTAATGCATAATGTAAAAATAGATGTGGCTATGACGAAGTAATGTAATATGAAAAATGTATTGTATGTTTAAATAATGAACATAATGTAATGCCAGTTGTTGGGAATGGAAAGAAATGGGGGATAATTAATCCACAAGAGAGAGTCCAAGAGAGGTTCAAAGGGGAAATAGTTTATGGGTATTAATTCAAACGCACTTTTTTGAAGTTTTATTATCATTTGGGGAAAACTTATAATTTTTGGTTGAGTGTATGAGAGCCCAATCATTGAATATTTTTCATAGGGTGGGTGTGAGAGTCACATCCAATAGTTATTGGAAAGCATGGGGAAGAATCAATCAACATTGGGAAGAGTGAGCAGTCAATGGTCTTTTGAAACGGGAGGAAATTTGTATGGGATATTACATGATGTTTTGGGAGATTGAGTTTGGAAATGAATAGTAAGAGAAACGAGAGAATAAGAGCTTGGGAGATGAAACAACAAGGCTGGGTGAATTATGGAGTATGCTAGAGAAATTTTGGAGCATTTTGGAGCTGAAATTTGAAGAGCCATGTTGTCAGGCCTAAAGAGTGAACTCCATATTGAGTTGCACTATATCAACAAGTGTTTGTTGTTGTTTTTATTAGTTTTTTTCCTAACAGTGAGTTCCCAACTGAGATATTCCTAGCTACCTATTCTAGAGAGACCTTGATAAAAAAAATGGGACACCCTATGGACTATGAGCAGTGACGGGGTACATTCCTTGGGTTGGAAAGGTCAAGAAGAAGAGATGTGGAGGTAAATTATAGATAAATTTAGGAGAGAATCAATGATATGTGTGTTAATGAGTTGTGAGTGGGTTGTGAGAGGAACCCTTCTCTTGTGGATTCATATCCCTAGCTTGGGGGTGACTTGTTTTTGAGATCTATAATAACAGGTCTATGGTTGGGTGGAACATCCTTCCCAAGTAGTTGGTTGCATAAACGTTTGGTAAATATAAGTGTTTATCTATTTTTGTGGAGTTATTTACGAGTTCATGGTTGTGCATTTACTCTGTGTAAGAGAATTATTTTATATGGTTGTTATAGATATTTTATCAATTGCATTTATGCTCGTTTAGAATGTTGTAGTTTCATTTAATTATGGGTATAAAAAATTAGTCGAATATATGTGTAAATCGTGACTGGTAAGCTACAAAAAAATAAATTAGCAAGAAGAAATTTTGTTTTTATGTGTTATTCCACAAGTAATGTTCCCTGGTTAATTTAGGGGACATTACAAAATGGTATCAAAGCTCAAGGTTCAACATTAAGCTTGTCTGGGCTAGGAGACAACACGAATTAAGTAGATTCATGGTTGCATACTTTCATCCTGTGATGGATTTGGGGGGAAAATGGTGAACATAAGTGAAACCCCCCAAATTATGAGCATATTTTTGAGTTTTAGTGCTTTAGAGCAGTCGAGAAAGTTAATTCATGGTGTCGAGTTGCATGTTGCAAAGTTGAATTTGGACATGGAAGTCTATTTTCAGTGTATTTCATGACAGTCGTGAAGTTTAGAAATTGATGGCCCGGATTAATTCAAACTAGAGAACTAGTGGTCAAGATTCAGTCGCAAGAGGATCTAAGCTAAGCGTTCCCAAAAGTCCATCAGAGAGGGGGTTTCAGAAGACCTCGGAGTCATGCGGGAGGTAGAGTTTGAAGAGAGGAGTCTGACAACCTGAGTCGAAAGAATGAGAACTATCGAATTTTGAGGGTCGAAGTAGCCTTGTATGCCTAAAGTGGAGGCACTCCGATGGGGGAGACTTTGAGAAGCAATCTGGACCATAGATCAGCAGTAGAAGAGAATAAATATCAGTCGTAGATTGATGTGTGATACACTTAGGAAAGGAAAAAGAGAGGATGATGTCATGATGACAAAATTTTCCAACTCAGCAGCCAGTGAGTCCTAATGGTGGCATGTGTCACCAGAGGAGAGGGAAATGGATGTGAGTGTCTAGGTGGAGGATAGAAGCCTTATGGACCTGATTTCAACCTAGATTGTAGGGTCTGAATGTTGTTAGATATTGACCATTCATCGACGAGTACTGGTTGGAATGCGTTTCGGTCCCAGAGGGGAATTCACTCCGATAAAAGTTTCTCTGAGGAGTAATATGAAAAATTGATCGGTGAGTGGGAGCAGTGTAATGACAATCGTTGATCTGTCGTGGACCCCTGATCCAAAAATGAAAGGTATTAATAACAAAATGACATTAACTTGATGCTCATGAATGTTTTAAGAGTCCAACCATTATTAACCATGTTGTAAATAAGATAATATTACAACAATAATAAAGAGAAATAGACACAAAGAACTTGTTAACAAAGTTCACCAATGTGTGACTACGTCTCCAGGCCCTCTTCCAAGTGGAGGACCACTTTATTGATCTTTAATGCTCAATTTATATTTACAATGGTTCTTTGATGTTACAAACAGGCTTCTGATATGTTGTACAATACCTCCTTGTGCATATGCACACATGCCTCAACAATATCCTCTCAAAACATGACTCAATGCCCCTCAAAACATGAGAAATGGGTCATTAACTCAAACTCCTCTTCACATTCCCTGCATACAAAAGTACCCCCTCAAGCTCAAAAATCCTAGTTTATATAGTCTTTAGGCTCATTCATGGAAGCCCAACTTCCCACAAATATCTGGCCTCTTTTTGGGATCTAATACCCCTCCAAATGGCCAAGAAATCTCAAAAAATGCCCTATAGGTCCAAAACTATAGCAAAATAACCACTCTGATAACAAAAATTGAATTAAGCCCCTCAGGCCTAGATGCGTGCCCCTTTTCCAAAGTCACATGAGTTCATATGGCCAAGCTCCATCCCCCAAGGGGATGCACGCTAGCCCCTCTTCCGCAAGCTTCTGGTTGTATGGCGTGTTCAATGGAACCAGGGTCTGATCGGATGGGATAAACCCCCTGCCAATCGACCCTCTCTGCGATCACACCCCCGAGTCACATGGTGGTAGGTGCCTATTCTGATATCCCCCACGCCCTTAGCCTTGTCGAATGGTGTAAGCATCGAGAGCTGAGTATGTGGGTGTATGGTAGCGCATAGAACTAGGACTAGGGATAGACCCCATCCCTTACCTCCTTCGCCCGGAACTCAAAGCACATTCAAATATTTAATTGCTCCTTTGGTTAATAAGTCACATCGCAGGCAGGTTGGTATCCTAACCTGCCCAAAACGCTTCCCCCACACCAGAGGTCTCGAGCTTGATTTTAGGGAAGTCCAATATTCCTTTTACAATAGAAAGCCAATGACAGGGTTCCATGTGGAAGCCCATGAATGGGCCACGTGGCACCGTTTAAATTGCCCACCAAGTGACACTTGTCAAACAACCATTCAACCATGTCCACTACCTACCCATTCAACATGCCACTTATCTTCCATGTCACTATATGGTCATCTCCCACATGTCATGATGGCACGTCAACATGACATCATGCCAACGTCAGCGTTGACTTTTTGCCTATTTGGGAATTTAATCAGAGTGCGATAAATTTCACATATAGTGTCGGTTTGAGGAAGTAAATATATGGCCGAAATCAGTGTGACGAGATGAACGAAATGGAATTGGTTTCATTTGATTCCAATAACTTTTATTTTTTTATCATTTCCTGGACTTGAGGATCCTCCTGGATCAATCCTCCCCACTTGGAAGCTTTTGAACCACCAAAATTCTGGTATCAGTTGGTAAATAAGTGAGGATATTGTGTCCTCACTTTTTCAATATCCATACACTTGTCCTGACTTGGATTTGTGCCCTTCAATCCCACTCGAAGATACTCCACATCGCCCCTGCGAGAAGTACAGACTCTTTTGTCCAAAATGGTGTATTCCTGCAACTCATTCATATACTCAGGAGAAAAATATTATATGGAAGGAATCTGAACATTCTATCCTTGATCCTCGATCATAAGATGCTCATACAATCTCAAGTTTTCCACATTTACAACTGAATAAATTTGCATATATGGAGGAAAATCTAACCGGAAAGCATTAGTACCAATCTTGTCTAAAATTTTTAAAGGACCATAACAAATTGGTTTTATCTTTTTACCTTCTCCTTGCAATCTTTCCTTGCTGATGTATAACTAGACATGATATCCCACTTTGAAATGATGATCAACTCGATGCATGTCATGTGTCTCCTTGTACTTGGCTTGACTTTTCTCCAACTGTTCGTGTACTGCTTGATGAATCAATTGGATTTGTTCAATGAACTTTGTAGCCCTGTCCACACCATTGTGTCTATCTGCTACAATGTATTTCCCAAAGGAAAAATCCAAAGGATATTTTGGCAAGTATCCCAAACATGTTTCAAATGGAGATCTCTGAGTAGAAGAATGCTTGGCTCGATTATACACATGATGCACATAACACAAATGTCCATCCCAAAGCTTATGATGTTTTTTGTAATATGCCCGAAGTAGATGCACTATTGTTCTGTTCACCACCTCTATATGTTCGCCCGTCTGTGGATGAAATGTTGTTCTCTTCTTTATTATGGTGTCCATAAGTTCCCACAAGCTTGACTAAAATTTCCCCATGAACCTGGAGTCTCGATCATATACAATAGAAGTAGGTAACCCAAAATGAACACATACATTTTCAAAGAACATTTGTGTTGTTTGTTGAGCTATGACTTTCTTTTTACAAGGAATTAGAACACACATATTGCTGAACCTGTCCACAACTACATACAAGTAATCATGACCTTTTCTAGACATAGGCAATCCCCCCACAAAATCCATAGATATACTTTCCCATGGTCGATAAGGAATATGAAGTGGAGTGTACAATCCTAACTTTCTGTTAGTTGGTTTTCTTACTGCACACATAGTACATCCTTTTACATACTTAGACGCAGTTTCATGCATTCAAGGCCAATAACAAAAAAATTGTAACTGAGCAATTGTTTTGTCTTCACAAAAATGTCCTGCTATAAAAGAAGTATGTGCCTCCTTGATTACATGGACTCTTTCACTTTTTGGAATACATAACTTTCCCAAATGATACAAAAGTTTGTCTTTAATATGATAATTGAATTCTTATTCTCTTTACCATGAATTAAAGTTGCATAGACTTCCTTAAAATCTTTGTCCTCCGCATATTGTTCAATATAACTTTCATGAGTAATTGAATTGTACTTGAGGATTGTAGCAATTGTACTAGGAGGACTTGATAACATATCAACAACTTTATTATGAATTCCCTTTTTATATTTTATGACCAAATGAAACTGTTGTAAAAACCCCATCCATCTAAATTGCCTTGATTGTTGTAGCTTAGTTTGTGATTGTAGATACTGTAATGATTGGTGATCAATATGTATTATTGTTTCTTTGCCCATTAAGTAATGTTTCCACTTTTTAACACTTTGTACTAAAGAATACCATTCTTTATCATAGGTTGGATAGTTAATTACTGATGTAGTGAAGGTCTCAGAATGATAGCATATAGGTTTTATGTGCTGCATCAGCACTGTCCCCATGGCATAGTCACTTGCATCAATTTAAATTTCAAAAGGCTATTGGAGATCTGGAAATTCCAGAACAAGAGTTGTACTAATCTTCACTTTCAAAGTATTTTGTTGGCTTCCTCCCCACTGGAATCCCATTTTCACACTTGTCAAAGCATGTAAAGGAGTGACGATTAGAGAGAAGTTTGAAATAAACTTCATCCAATACTGTGTTTCCCCCATGAAGCTTCTTACTTTAGTTACATTTGTAGGATTTGGCCAATTTACAATGACCTCAACTTTAGAGGGATAAATCTTAAGCTCTCCACCCCCTACAATATAACCCAAATATACAAGAGATGTTTTTCCAAATACACATTTTGAAAACTTAACAAAACGTTTCTCCCTCTACAACACTGAAAGTATCTGCTTAACATGTTGGACATGCTCTTCCCTGGTCCTACTAAAAATAAGAATATCATATAAGTAGACTATTACAAAATCATCAATGAATGGCCCAAATACATCGTTCATTACCCGCATAAAAGTACCAGATGCATTAGTAAGCCCAAATGGCACCACTAACCATTCAAATAACTCATGTTTTGTTTTAAAAGCAATTTTCCATATATCCTGTTCAACAACTCGGATTTGATGATAACCACTTCTTAAGTCTAACTTAGTAAAATAAACCACATGTTTCAATTTATCTAATAAATCATCAATGCAAGGAAGAGGGCAACAATTTTTTACCATGATCTTGTTTAAGGCTCGGAAGTCCATGCACATGCGCCATATTTCTTACAATGAGTGCATGTAGGTTTTTCCTTCTTCACCATATTAGTTTTATTCCCTTTGAAATTATCTTTACCCTTGCCTTTGAATTTTCCTTCAATAGTTTTAAATGGTTTTACAAAATCAACATTTACATTCTTGCCTCTAGATTCAAGATGAGTCACTTGCACACACACCTCATCTAAGATATTTGGATTAAAAATAAGAATTGCATGTCGTATATATATATATGAAAAACACCTATGTACTTAAGCAATGTCTCTTGAGTATCCAATGGTATTCCCAACAATACAACTCTTTTTCGAAACTCATGTGTATAAATTTGAACAGTTTGTCCTTTTAACTGTCTAAAGTTCTTCCATGACATAATATCTTGGTGCATATAAGCTAGAGGATAAAATTGCTTTCGTAATGTAGATGTAAAATCAAGCCATGAAGAGAGAGTCTTACCAAAATTTTTAAGATTTTATTTTGTCCTGCTTTCCCACCACACAAGGGCAGTTCCTCCCATCTTGAGACTAGAAAACTGGATCATAGTCTCCTCATCTATGATTTTATGTATCCTACAATACACTTCAATTTGTCTTATCCATTTATCTAACTTTTCCGCATTTAGTTCCCCATCATACAAAGGAAATTTAAAATTAACATCAAGCTTTAACAAAGGCATGTCAGACTTATGCTTATGTGTTTTCTTTTGTATAGTATGTGTAGTACAATGAGAACTAGCATTTGAAGTAGAACTTGAAGAATAAGGAGAAGAAGGTGGTGAAGGAGGAGGCTTTGAAGATTCTCCTTTCCCTTCACTTTTCCCTTTCATAAAAGGTTCTCATAGAATAGGTTTCTTTCTTTCCAAGAAATCATCATATAACAATTTGACCATTTTTGACATGGAGAAAAATGCTTCTTCGAACTTTCTAGTTCGTGGAGAAGTTTTTTCTTTGTTTGCCATTATTTTCTTCCTCAACACTCATTCAATATAATAAATGAATTCAGCCAATGATCCTTCTCCTCTATGAGATTTGGATCTTGTGAGCATCCAATCCTGCACTTGTTAAACCTTCCAACACAACCAAACACTCTGATACCAAAATACTTGATCCAAAAATGAAAGGTATTAATAAAAAAATGACATTAACTTGATGCTCAAGAATTTTTTAAGAGTCTAACCACTATTAACCATGTTGCAAATAAGAGAAGACAACAACAATAAGAAAGATAAATAGACACAAATAACTTGTTAACGGAGTTCACCAATGTGTGACTACATCTCAAGGCTCACTTCTAAGTGGAGGACCGCTTTATTGATCTTTAATGCTCAGGTTCTCTTTACAATGGCTCTTTGTTGTTACAAACATGATTTTGATCTATTGTACAAGACCTCCTTGTGGGTATGCACACATGCCTCAACAATATCCTCTCAAAACATGACTCAATGCCCCTCAAAACATGAGAAATAGGCCGTTAACTCAAACTCCTCTTCACATTCCCTGCATACAAAAGTACCCCTCAAGATCAAAAATAACAGTTTATATAGTTTTTAGGCTCAGTTATGGTAGCCCAAATTCCCACAAAGATCTGGCCTCTTTTTGGGATCAAATCCCCCTCCAAATGGCCAAGAAATCTCCAAAAATGCCCAATCTGGGCCAAAACTATAGCAAAATAACCACTCTAACAACAAAAATTGAATTAATCCCCTCAAACCTAGTCGTGTGCCCCTTTTCCAGAGTCACATGAATTCATATGGCCAAGCGCCAGCCCCCAAGGGGTTGTGTGCTAGCCCCTCCTCCGTAATCTTCTGCTTGTATGATGCTTTCAATGGAACCAGGGTCTGATCGGATGGAATAATCCCCCCACCGACTGTCCCTCTCTGCGGTCATGCCCCCAAGTCACATGGTGGTAGGTACCTATTCTGGTAACCCCCGTGCCCTTAGCCTTGTTGAATGGTGTAAGAATTGAGCGTTGATTATGTGGGTGTATGGTAGCACATATAACTGGGGTTGGGGCTAGACCCCAACGCTTACCTCCTCCGCCTAGAACTTAAAGCACATTCAAATATTTAATTGTGCCTTTGGTTAATAAGTCACACCGCAGGAGGGTTGGTATCTTGGCCTGCCCAAAATGCTTCCCCCACGTCAGAGATCTCGAGGTCAATTTTGGGGAAGTCCAATATAACTTTTACAATAGCAAGTCAATGATGGGGTGCCACGTGGCATTCCATGAATGGGCCACGTGGCACTGTTTAACTCACCCACCAAGTGACACTTTTCAAACAACCATTCGACCATGTCCGCTACCTGCCTAGTCAGCATGCCACTGCTCTTCCATGTCACTATACAATCAACTGCTACATGTCACCATGCCACATCAACATGATGTCATACTGACGTCATCGTTGACTTTTTGCATGTTTGGGAATTTGATCAGAGTGCGATAAATTTCACATATGGTGTCCGTTTGAGGAAGTAAATATATGGTTGGAATCATCATGACGAGACAGACACAATGGAATTGGTTTCACCCGATTTCAAGAAATTTTATTTTTGAGCATTTTTTGGACCTGAGGATCCTCCTGGAACAACTCCACATGGTTGAGTATGAAGAGGTTGGAAGGAAGGGCTGCATCATGTAATTTTGAAGGGTTGATGCTATCAGAGTTGTTTATTGCCAACTCCTAGGACTATCAGATCTATCAGAGGGAGAAGGAAAGTCAAGATTAGAAGCACTCTGATGGGAATGCTATGGCGATGAAGAAAAGATATGAGTAAATCAAATTCATTGATTTGAAAGGTTTCTAATAGGGAGTTCGACAATGTTCGGACTACGATTTTCAAGGAAATCATGTACCCAACAATTGAAATTCTAATGGGAAGACTTTGAAGATGGGTTTCGACAAGCCTACAGAGGTCCAGCAGCATCCTGGAAAGGCCAAGAAGATCAACGATCAATATTGATTCTGATTTTGAGATCAATGGTTTGGATATAATAACTGTTACAACAATAGTTTAGTGAATTTTTCCATAAAAATTTTGGTTTTTGAAGGTCTTCATCTTGTAGGGAATTTTCGAGGGCCTAAACAGTTTTTTTTGAAAATCAAATTTGTACAAAACTATGTTTCCTTTTAGGACACATTGTTTCTTCCAATAAAATGATAGATCTTAGATAGATCTTTCTAGCAAGCTAAAATGTTCGTCAAACGAATCTTGTATGGAGGATTTACTGCCAAAATAGTTAAGGGTAAAATTTAGTACCAGATTTCTTTTAAAGGGAATAACTCTTAGCTCGGGAGTCAGTTTGGGGCCCAAGAGGAATCTATGGAAATCTCATGGACTATTGAAGTCAACCATGGAGACAAATTTGAGTTCTGGGTATATGAAAATGTGTTGGGAGAGAAAACAAACACCTGTAACATGCAGGGATATAGAAGGGAAAATGGTCAAAACTTATGAAGTCCATAAATTTATGCTCTAAACTTGGAATTGGAAAAATAAATAGTCGATGGAAATATCTTGAGGAGGAGAATCCATCTAATAACCTAGAAAATTAATTTGAGCAGAAAATTTTGCAGCCAACCCAAAAGAAGATGATTGGTGGCATTAAAGGGCATAAAAATTTATGAATTATTTTCCAAATTGTATGTGTGTTTATTTTCATCTAACAGAAAAATCTTTGCATGCAAATTTTTGCATAGTTAGAGGTTCTAAGAAGAAGTTTGGTTCCTATATGAGAACCACAACAATGGAAGATTCTCAAGGGTCCAATAATCACAAGGAAGAATTCAGAGGTTTGCATGTCAGCTTGGGGAATAATGAGACATAAGTCTAATGGAAGAAGAGATAGGCAGGAACCTGTAACTATGAGGAGTCTAGATAGACAAGTGAAGAGCTATAGAGTTGATAATGAAAATATTATGAAGGCTCGGGAAGAGATACTTCAGAGCTTGAGCATGTTGTAGAAGAAATCCAAAAGGGACTCTGGCATAAGGAAAGAAGCTAATGTTAGGAAAGTGACAACATCCAAATCCCATAGTAGAAGGGATGAGCATGAGAATGATAGGTAGTCAAGGAGTAGGAGCATGCACCATCATTCCCTAGAGAAATACACTAGGAGATGTCATGCTAGTTCAGGGCCAGGGAGCAATCGAATTGTGTCCCCTATTAGGAGACAAAGGAGAATACTCGAGGTAGGAATATTGCAAGGTGAACTCGAGAATATTAAGCCACTGAATTTCAATGGTGAGCATAGGAGAGGAGAAGAGTTTGACACCTGGCTGTTGGAAATAAAAAAATATTTCTAGATACATGATTACCCCTCCAGGGTAGAAACAAGGATTGCACCCTACCACTTGCAACATAGATACCAACTTAACGAGAACTATACAGAGTTCTTGTTTTTTGGGGGGTCAAGTTTTTTACCCCGTTTTTATAAATGGTGTTGTCAGTAGAACCCCCCCTCCCATTTTAGATGGTTTTTGGATATTTTAAATTTTTTGATCCACAATGTTTCCACATTATTTTTTTAAATGCTTGTTTTTCATGTATTTTCAATTTTTTTATTTTTTATTCAAGGGTATTTTTAGTCATTTTTCCATGCTTCTTTCAATCTTAAAAATATTTTTTTCCATTCACTTTTTTGAAATTACAATTTTCCATGTAATTGTGTCTCCTTAATTAATTTATTGTTCCATACTTTTAAAATGTAGTAAAAAACATCATTTTTAAAACATTATTTACCTTTACTTCAATACATAGAAATTATTGTACTTAAAAAAACACTATTTTTGACTATTTAGAAAACAAATAGAATTTAAATTTCTTTTGAAAATTAAAAACTTAAAAAACTAAGAAAAAAAAAATCAAAAACAAATTTATATAAAACAAAACATAAAATAAAACTTAAAAAACTAAACAGATAAAAAAACCCAAAAATCAAAACTATTTATTAAAATTATGAGAAAATGAAGAACCAAAAAAAAAGTAAAAAACCTATGTTGCACGAGTTTTCGAAACGTGGGAACGTGGAAAATTTTCCCTCAAATTTACAGGATACAATATATATAATTTATATAAATTAGTTATCATATATATATATATATATATATATATATATATATATATATATATATATATATATATATATATATATAT
>ML787957.1:204623-216597 GCA_009831015.1 Picea engelmannii | reverse complement strand
TGTGTGTGTGTGAGAGAGAGAGAGAGAGAGAGAGAGAGAGAGAGAGAGAGAAAGAGTGCCACTGGGAATCGCCCCTATGACCCTCCTCTCGGTAGACAATCGACACATTGGTTGTTTATTGGTCGGAGGGCCGCTAGGGCGATGTCGAACATAGCCCTAGCCCCCCCGCGGGCCAGGTCGTGGATCCACGTGACCACGACCTGGCCCGTGGGGGGATGGAGAGATGCCTGACATCACCCCCGACACTCCCCATAATATAACTTAGTTTATATATATATATATATATATATATATATATATATAAGTTTTTTAAAAAATATTTTATTTAATTTTTGTTTTTTCATAAAAAATTTTGATATGATGTTTTAGGTTAGGGTTTTTTTATTTTTTTTTAAATTTTAGAATTGTTTTTGATATGATGTTTTAGTTTAGGGTTTTTCCATTTTTTGTTTTTTAGAAATTTTTTTAATATTTTGTTTAAATGTTCTTTTTTTTTAAGTTTTTTTTTTTAGTGTTTTCTATATTTTTTTATCTTTTTTTTAGGTTTCAAGCTATGTTGCAATAGTTTCCGAAACATGGGAACCATTGTCCAGAATAAGTAGAAGTTTCCCTCAAATTTATAGGAAACTTGAAGTTGGGAGCGGCAATAATATATATTAAAAAAATATAAAAAATATTTTAGATTACAATGATAATTTAGATTACAATGTATAGAGATATTGATACATTTTAAATCTGATTTCAATAAAATTGAATGTCAAATGAGGACAATGTTTCTCCTATTGCAAATTACTAATTTAATTTGTGCTAATAATTATATGAATATATTTAACACAACACTGAAACTTTAATATCCATAAATTTTCCATTACAAAATGAGAAACAAAAATGAAAATGCATATATACAATTTTAACATCCTTTTAAAATTAAACTTTACATATATAAACTTTAAACATCTTTGTAATTTTGAAGCATTATTCTTTTTTAATTGAAAAAAACAAAATAGTACTACTCTTCTAATATGAAAATACAATAAAAGTCAATGATATGGTTGGTTGATATCACAGTGGAGGAAATGCATGTAGTGGGTAAGGTATTGATTTATTGGAGTTTCATGTTTAGTTTGGGCTTGAAGGAAAACTTACATGCATTAAAAGTCTTTCATATCCACAACTATAAAGTGAGTATTATTAAGTTTTTTTACTTAACTAATTTTTGAAATAATATTTAACTCTAGTTTAGTCTTAGTTTTATAGTGATATTTTGAATAAATATAATGAAAATATTTGTAAGAAATTATGTATTTGTAATAATGGAATAAATATATTTACATTTTAATTTAATATAATTCTAATTGAAATCTCTTCCTTTAGGAAATTGGTTCCCATGCTCCCATTTCCTTGATGTTGAAGTTCCCAAAAAGATTCCAAGTTCCCAAAAGAGTTCTCAACCAATTGGGGACGTTCCCAACCAGTTCCCAAGCTCCATGAACTTCAGGAACGAATTTCATAGATGTTCAAAATGTCGAGAGCAGTTCTCGTGCAACTATGGTTTCAAGTGTTTATATATATATATATATATATATATATATATATATATATATATATATATATATATATATATATATATATATATATGTTATTGATTTTTGGGGAGATTTTAATTTTTTTCTACCCCTTTTTTTAATGTTTTTTGTTGTTGTTTAATTTGGGTTTTGAATCTTTTTTTTAAATGTGTTTTTTTTGCTTCATTAAAAAAAATTGTTAATAAATCAATTTTAAAGTGACCATTTTGTATCCAATTTTGGGTTTTTTTTGGCATAGGGATCTATTGTCAAAACCACGGTTTCAATTAGTTCGTAATTAGCCATAATTTTAACATTTAGAATTTTATTTGTTTTTAAGTTAGCGTCACTTTAGGTCATAATTAGCCATAATTTTAACATTTAGAATTTTATTTATTTTTAAGTTAGCGTCACTTTTTTATTTAGGTGTTAATTTTAAGGTTTTTTTGAACAACTGTATGAGTTTTGAAGGTCATGCTTGAAAAATGTTGTAATTTTGACCCTGTTTGAAAAAATGGTGCTACCGGTAGCACTACTTTTTTATTTGGGGGTTGATTTTCATGTTTTTTATGCAAAAATATGGGTTTTTTGGGCCAGAGTTCTCGTTTTGGGTTCACAATTCTCATTAAGTTGGTAACTATGTTTTGCAAGGAAAGGAAGCCATGTGGTGGGATCAACTCAAGCAAGCCAAGCACCTTTATGAGAAGAGGGTCTCATGGAGGCAGTTCAAAGGATATTTCCAAGAGAAATACTTGTCTGAGCATTACTATGAGAGGAAGATGAAAGAGTTCTTTGAACTCAAGTTAGGAAGCATGTCCATGGATGAGTATGAGAAGAGGTTCTTTGAATTTTTGAAGTATTTTGACTTCATAAAGGATGAAAAGGTCAAAATCGAAAGGTTTTTGAGTGGGTTACCCTCCTTCTATAGTGACAAGATACAATATGATAACCCCAAGACTTTGGAGGAGACCATAAGGAGAGAAAGACATCTCTATGAGAAAAGCAGAGGGAGGTCAGTCTTTCAAAAGAATTGGAATGACAAATTGAAAGGAAAAAGGGAGCAAAGGAAAAAAGGTTTTAAGCCACTCTTTTTCAAGAATAACTCTCAAGCAAATCAACAAGGACATTCATCCCAGAAAGAACACAATTCAATAGATTCTTTTGGGAAAAGGCCAAGGAAACAACTTATACAATGTTGGGGATGTGAGATAAACCACTTATATAAGGACTTCCCTCACAAAGGAGAAAGGATGAGAACCGTTCAGAACATCCAAGAGGTAGAAACAATGGTTGACATGGGAGGAAACATGCCAAAGACTTATGCAACCTTGGACAAAAAGAAAGTAGAGTATCAGTCCCCCATGATTGAAGTGGAAGATCAATAATCATCCCATAGATGATTATGGAGCTAACCATAGTTACATAAACTCTAATATTATTGAAATATTTTATTTGGAAATGTGTAAGCATAAGAAATATTGGTTAGTTTAGTTAGCAACAAGGGCTAAGACAGATATCAATGAGTTGGTTAAACATTTACCAATAGACATGAATGGATTCAATAAAAAGGTTGATGTAAACATTATATCTTTAGGTTCATATGACTTTCTAATTGTCATGGATTGGTTAGAAAAAAACCATGTTTTCCTAGACTATTACAACAGGGCAATAACTTGTCTTGATGAGAAAGGGAAGCAAGGAAATATTCAAGGAATTCCAAGAGTTTTGGTTGTTACAGAAATTTCATCCATGCAGCTGAAAAAGAATTTCAGAAACGAGTGTTAAATTTTTGTATCCCACATGGAAGATGCAGCTAGAGATAAAATGGCCAGTCTTGAAGACCGTCTATTCTTGAGAGATTTTGCAGATGTTTTTGAGGAAATCCCAAGAATTCCACCAAAGAGGGATATCAATTTCTCTATTGATTTGGTGCTAGGTGCTACCCTAGTGTCCAAGACACCTTACATAATGGGCACACCAGAATTGCAGATGCAACTAGAAAACCTTTTAAAGAAGGGGTACATACGCCCAAGTGTTTCATTGTGGTGAGCCCCAGTTTGTTTTGTGAAGAAGAAAGATGGAACCTTAAGGATGTGTATTGATTTTAGACAGGTGAGTAAAGTCACCATAAAGAACAAATATCCCTTGCTGAGGATTGATGATTTATTTGATCAACTAAAAGGTGCAAGAATCTTTTACAAGATTGACTTGAGATCATGTTACCATAAAATAATGATAAAATAAGAAGATATCAACAAAACAACATTTAGAACAAGCTATGGGCATTATGAATTCACGATAGTGCCATTTGGACTATCAAATGCCCCAATTGTTTTTGTGTGTCTAATGAATGGAGTGTTCAAGGAGTACCTAGAAAATTTTGTAATTGTTTTCTTAGATGATATTCACATATACTCTAAGTTCGAAGAGGAGCATGAGGAGCATTTGAGAATGTTGCTAAAGGTTTTTGGGGAGCATAAATTGCATGCCAAGCTAAGTGCATATTTTATCAAAAGAAGATTCACTACTTGGGGCATATTATTTTAGCAGATGGGATATCAATTGATCCCGAGAAAATAGAGACCATAAACGGATGGTTAGTACCAATAAACGTCACTTAAGTCAAATAATTTATGGGTCTTGCAGGTTATTACTGAAGATTCATAAAAAGGTTTTCAAAGATTTCAAGCCCAACCACTTCATTGTAAAAGAAAGGAGTGAAATTCGAGTGGTGATCTGGATTTATGCAGTAACACAACGGAATACACAAATAACCATGAATACAAATATGCAATGGAAATAACACTTAGTTTCATTAATATCAAAGAATTGAAATTTGTTTACAGACAGAATATAAATAAACTAGCTAGGGCGTTGGTAGCTTATCTCTGAGAAGAGATGTGGCGACTACAGGCCTCTGAACTCTATTTTCCAATTAGGCTCGAAGGCCTATCTATTATTGAGAAACAATGGAAGCCCTAAACATACAAAAAACCTAACCCTAGGAGATGAAACACCAGAATATGGGCCTCGTCGGGGTAAATTGGTACATCAATTTCCCGGGTTCGTAACTTTGGCATACTACCTCTGTTTGACGCATATGATACATTATTAGAAAGATCTATCTAAGGACTACAATTGTTGGCAAAATATATCATGAATATATTCTCTGATCAGACCATGCCCAAAAAACGTCGTTTAGAGCCTCAAAACGGCTCTGGACGTTCAGGATGCGAAAAACTGTCAAAAATAGTAAATTGTGCTACAATTAAGGAAACTAAAAAACTGAAAGAAAAAATGGTGGGGGTCCAAGTGGAATAGGATGGTGGCCACCAATATCCACCTGGATCAAGTGGACCTCGAAATTTGAAGAAATTTTTCAGTAGTTGAAAATCATTTTGGCAAGTGCATCCATATTAAAGATTGTAGACCCAGATGAAGACTTTGTAGTGTGTACAGATGCATGCAAGGAAGGGCTCGATGGAGTGATCGGTCAAAAGGATCATGTGGTATGTTTTGAATCTAGAAAAATAAAGGAGCACAAGAGAAATTATGCTACCCATGATTTATAGCTAGCAACCATTGTACATGCATTGAAAATGTGGAAGCATTACCTCATGGAGAAGCAATTTGAGCCAAGAACATACCACTGTGGTCTGAAATATTTATTTGGATAGTCAACACTAAAGTCCAGGAAAACTAGATGGGTGGATTTTCATAGTGAGTATGATTTTTAAATTAAACATATTAAGGGAAAATAAAATCAGGTGGTTGATGCACTCAGCAGAAGATCCCATGATGTGCATGTTTAATCCATCAACATGTACAGGAAAAATTTAAAAGATAAAATTCTTGAAGTAGTAAATTCAAATCTCATTTATTTGCAAATGAAAGAAAATTACAACAAAGCAATTCACAATAGAAAATTAAAAATTATGAATTAAAAGAGGATGGAATCCTCTTGTACAAGGGAAAGGTGTATGTGCCAAATTCCACATAGCTAAAAAATAGTGTGCTGAGAGAAATGCACAATGTGCCATATGTTGGGAACTCGGGATATAAAAAATCCATTACAGTTGTGAGGAGCCAATATTTTTTTATCGGGAATGAAGAAAGGAGTGGCTAACTACATAGCCCGGTTTCTAGAGTGCCAAAAGGTGAAGTCATAGCACATACATCTAGCGAGGTTTTTGCAGCCATTTTCCATTCCAGAATGGAAGTGGGAAGTGGTTATAGTATATTTTATTACAAAGTTGCATAGAACCGTGAAGCAACATGATTTCATCATGGTGGTGGTGGATAAACTCACTAAGGCAACACATTTTATTCTCGTAAAGACAACACATAAGTAAAAACACATTGCAGATATCTACATTAAGGAAGTTGTCAGGTTACATGGAGTGCCTAAGGCAATAGTTTCAGACACAGATTCCAATTTTACATCCAAATTTTGGCAAGGTTTTTTCAAAGGATTTGGGACAAATATGACTCTTAGTATGACATATCACCCAGAGACTGATGGGAAAACATAAAGGACCAATAGGATAATTGAAGACATGCTCAAAATGTAGGTGATGGATTATCCATAAAAATGGGAAGACTATATCCACTTAGTGGATTTTTCTTATAATAATGGGTATCAAGCCTCATTAAACATGAGCCTATTTGAAGCTTTGTATGGCAAAAAGTGTAACACACCAGTGAGTTGGGACAACCTAGAAGACAAAGCTATCATTGGGCCATATTTGTTGAAATAAATGGAAGAGAATATGACAAAGATAAGGAATAATTTAAAGGCTTCCTGGGATAGGCAGAAAATCTATGCAGAAAAAAGAAATGTTTTCATATATTTTAAAGTGGGAGAACATGTTTTCCTAAAAGTGTAAGAACAAATAAGTTTGATAAGATTGGGTTTCCCAAAGTTGGAAACGAGATATTGTGGGCCTTTTGAAATATTATAAAAGATAGGGACAATGGAATACATTCTAGAATTTCCTGCATCCATGAGAGTGCATAATGTTTTTCATGTATCGTTATTAAATAAATATGTGCCTGACCCTAACCACATAATTGATTGGATTGTGATCGAGGTGGAAAACGAAGGGGATTTCTGGGTGGAACCAGTATGCATCCTGGACCGAAAATTCAAAGTTCTTAATAACAAATACATAGGGTTGGTAAAGATTCAATAGGCCTACTATGGTCCTAAAGATGCTACATGGGAGAATGAAGAAAACATGTGGGATAAATCCCTGCAATTTTTTGTCAATTTTGAAGAAAATAGACGCTCAAAAATACAAGACTCCATTTTTGGACAACTAGAGTTCTAGAACCTTATCTTAGCATTCTTGGTCAACACTGGTAGCTTTGATAAAACAACAATGTATCCCGATGGACTGAAGGCAGTGAAGGGGGACCATTCCTTGGGACAACAAGTTGAGAAGAACGAAAGATTTTGTTTGGACTATTGTTGGAGGGTAAAAATTTACAGAAAATTGTTTTTATTTTATGAACATTGTAATGTAAATTTGTATATGTTTTCAGCATGGTGCGGTGCATTGAGGATGATACATAATTAAAGGGGAGGGGGAATGTAAAATCCCCATTATAATCGTCATTTTATTTAATGCATAATGTAGATATAGATGTGGCTATGACCAAGCAATGTAATATGTGAAATGCATTTTATGTTTAAATAATGAACATAATACAATGTCAGTTGTTGGGAATGGACAGAGATGGAGGAGAATTAATCCATAAGAGAGGGGGAATATCTAGAGAGAGTCCAAGAGAGGGTCAAAGGGGAAATAATTTATGGGTATTAATTCAAACCCACATTTATGAATTTTTATTATCATTTGGGGAAAATTTCTAATTTTTGGTTGAGTGTATGAGAGCCCAATCATTAATATATGTCATAGCGTGGGTGTGTGATCTGAAATGATCTTTTAAACGACTTTGGTTAAGTATATTGCATGTCAGATTTTACCAATTAAGACTTAATAAGAATGAGAAGATGATTAATGAAAGAATTTGCAGCCATATAAATAATTCAAAACTGCAAATGAACAATAATGACAACAAACCATAACGCCAAAACTTGATAATGGAGTTCTAAAAATTTTCCTATGTCTTCGGGCCTTTGTCTTCGGTGGGAGAGGATTACTTATTAATATTCAATGATTCAAAAGTACATCACAATTACATAATTTGGATTTCAAGTTGGTATCATTTTGTTCTACTCAACCTCAAGAATCAAACACAACTGACAACACTGAAAAAGATTGACCATAGCTCTCGGAAATGACTTCCAAAATTTTGCTAGTTCGCTAGCTTCTCTGCATAAAATGGGGTGTTCTACAATTCTTTGCATAAATTCAACCTTTGTCTTGTTGGATAAATCTTTTGGTTAAATAATATGAGGTTGTGGGATCAAATCCCAACAACCCACCTTTATTTGGCATCGAATATGAGTTTGTGCCTAAAAGTATGGTTTAAAACCCATAACATATTATTTTGTGGCATAAAATATGGTCAAACGCCTTTTTAAATGGATTAACAAACCATATAATATGGTTTAACAAACCCGATTTAGAATATGATTCGAATCTCTAATTTTTATGGGCTTTGACCCACTTAAATGGCATACAAGAATATTTTATAAACCATATATTGGCTTATCCCTTTGAATATGGAGAAAATACATGGTAAATAAACCATATAATGTATGGTTAAATATGGTGTTTTATATGGGATTCAGATCCCATAATATATGGCAAAATCTCCACATATCAAATTTATAAAAATAAATTGCCACTTCATATAAAAAGGAGACCATGAATGCCATAACAATTGACATGAGTGATGTAAAATGTTGGTGTTGACAAGATATGGAGTTTGAATCCTGCGGAGGATAAATAGAACAACTTTTTATATTCAACCTAATCCATGGTGCCATGTGGCACCACTGGGTTGGGCCACATGTCACCCTGTGAGTGGCCCGTAACAACCAATCACCTGCTCAGTAGACCTTCTAACTTGATTATATAGTCAGCAACCACTACCACATGTCATAACCTACACTTCCACATGTCACTTCACTAGAATTCCACGTGTCACCTCCAGAGACTTCCATTTCACCCTTTGACCTGTTGATTTTTTTATTGATTATGCAGAATTTCAGAACATGATAACTTTCTCATACAGACTCCATTTTCAAAACCAAATATACCATCAGAATAATCACGGCGAGCTCTTCACAATGGAACTATTTTTGTCCAAATCCGACGACTTTCAATTTTTGGCCTTTTCAGATCCATTTTGGATCATACCTCCCCATTGAGACCTTTTGGTCCTCCAAAAGGTTATTAACCAAACATCAAGTGCGAGATAAATTCCCCGCTTGTCCTTTGTATATAAATTGAAAAACAACCATGGAAACTGAAATCATATTGTTAGTCATTTGCATTCGTTCACATATTTCTGAACCCACTACCATCCATGTAGAAAACATTAGCAGTGATAACAACATCAGAAACATGACTGAAAATGAACCAATATGCCTGACAGGATTGATGATCCAGATTTTATGAGAAGAACGAAATGACTACAGATTATTAACAAATGCTTAACAAAGAATAACAAAGATACAATAAAACTAGTTTTCTATTCAACAAGGAAATAAGTTGAAACTGTAAAATGCAGCGGAAAACAAGCTTGTTGGAATGGTGGCAGATTATATCTGAGAAGAGATGTAACGGTTAAACTCATTCGCACGAAGAAGATTACCATGAGGCTCTGAAGGCCTTTTTTACAATAAACAGGGGTGTCAAAATCCCTAGACATCCAAAAACCTAACCCTAGGAGATGAAGTGTCAAAAGTCATGTGGGCCTCATTTGGGTAAATCAGTACATCAACTTCCCGGGGTCGTAACTTTTTCATACGATCTTCATTTTAGGTGCACGATAGCCCGTTGGAAATATTTGTCCGAGGAATACAATTGTTGACAAAAATTTCATGATGAAATTTTTGACCACAAGATACCCAAAAAAACGTCGTAAACGTTGTTTAGGGCCTCAAAACGGCTCCGGAAGTTCAGGACCCGAAAAACTGCTAAAAATAGTAAATTACCAAAATTGCTAGAAAGTTGTTTTGATCCAGATGGAAAAGGTGGGAGGACACCGATATCCACCTGGAATAGTCCTCCCTCCTTAGGAAGCAATGGTCTCCATTGCATTGGTTCCCCCATCAGATGAATAAATTGTTGTTGAATTTGGCCCCGGGTGAGCCACTTACCTTGGTGCAGGAGTTGCCCTGCTTTGACAACTCAATAAAGATGGATCCTTTGTTGTTGAGTTCCCTTGATTTATGTGTCCACAATATGATCACTGGATGATTTTTGTATGTAGTCAGAGTTGAGCTATGTTGGTGTTAGATGTTCTGCTACGTCTGAGGTGTCCAATAATGGTGGGAAATAAGGTCGAAGGAGGTCCACGTTGAACATTGGGTGCAGGCCAAGGAAAGGAGGAATGTTTAGCTCAAAATAATTATCCCCCACAACCTTGGTGATGGTTTACAACACATAACAGAGTGGGAAAAGCTTTCGATGGGGTCCTGCAAGGCATTTTTTTTGCAAGTGCAATCAAAATTTGTCACCCACCTAAAACTTATGTGGCACCCGATGTTGATCATGGCGTTGCTTGTACTTGTCATTCGACTTCTGTAGGATATCCTGAACCTATTGGCAGATTTGTTAGATCCGCTCAATGAACTGGGTGGATTTGTCAGATTCATTTGGGGAAGAAGATGAGTTAGCGGAGGTGACCGCAAGGGGAAGTGAAACATCTATGGGACCCAATGGTTGGAATCCCAACCCCACCTGAAAGGGTTTGTGGTCGATTGAACTATGCATGGATCAGTTGTAGCTATGTTGGACATAGGGAAGACTCTCATCCCATGTGTGAGGGTGCTTGGAATTATACATGCCCAAGATATGCACGATCATTCGATTTAAGACCTCGGTTTTTCCATCTGTCTGGGGGTGGAAGGTTGTGGATTTGGTGAGCTTGGTGTCTAGAAGTGACCAGAGGCTCGACCAGAATGTGATGAGAAATCGACTGTCCTGATTTGAGAAAATGGTTTGTGGGATTCCAAAATGTACCTAGACTCGTTCAAAGAAGAGCTTGGCAGTGGCTTCTGTTGTGATGCTCTTCTTGCAGGCAACCAAAATTGCCATTTTAGAAAATCGATCAACAACCACAAAAACACAATCATTTCCCCACTTGGTGGATGTGAGGTGCGACATGTAGTCCATTGATATGGATTCCCATGGCCTGTCAGGAGTAGGAAGAGGGGTGTACATGACCTGTTTCTTAGTGGTCGGTTTGGCAACAACCCATCCAGTGCAGGACCTAATATACTTGTTGGCCTCCTGTCGAAGTTTTGTCCAGTAGAATTTTTTTTGTAGCATCACCACTTTCTTTTCGATGCCAAAGTGTCCTACCACCCGAATGTAGTGGGATTCCCATATCATCTTCGCTCACTCACTTGATGGAACACAGATATGGCCCAGACGACACAACAACCCATCCTAAATATGGAAATTATCGACAACTGCGTTTGCACCCAACATTTGGTAGGTGGTGGTGAAGTTTGGGTCTGTCTCATAGATTTGGGGCCATCCATAGGTCTCATGGCCGCAATATTCTATCACCGTGGTGAGTGCCGTGACTGACAGTCTACTGTGGAATTCAACGACGCAATTGGTGCTTCATGTTTTATACTTGATGTTGAGGTGGAATTGTTCTAAGTATGTGGACCACTTTTGATGGAGGTCATTCTGTAATTTTCCTTGTGTCTACATGAACTGCAGTGGCTTATGATCAGTGTAGATGACTATCTCCTTCCCAAGAATGTGATGTCTCCACTAGCGGCAGGCTTGCACAATGGAGTACATTTATTTTTTGTAAGTAGGGTACTTACAGACAACATATGATAGTGTCTCACTATGATAAGCCACAGGGTGGTCGTGTTGGGTGAGAATGACACCCACATCATAGTCTGAAGCATATGTATCGATCTCAAAGGGATGTTGCAGGTCTGGTAGTGAAAGTGCTGGGGCTGAGCACAAGCATTGCTTCAAATCATCGAATGCTTGTTTTCAGGACCGACCCCACAAAAAGTTTTCCTTACCACCACCCCTGATTATTTGGCTGAGGGCCCATGTAATATGTTAGAATCCCAACATGAACCTGTAGTAGAAATTGGCAAGGCACAAGAATCTTTGAAGCTCAGTGAGTGTGGTTGGGTTTGGCTAGTCACGGATGACTTGGATTTTGGATGGATCCACATGTACGCCAGGATGATCAATGATGTATTCCAGGTAATGGACCATGTCCATGCCGAAGGA
>ML787957.1:193183-204573 GCA_009831015.1 Picea engelmannii | reverse complement strand
AGAATGTCATCCAGATACACCACTACAAAAGTATTGGTGAATGGTCGCAAGATATCGTCCATCATCCTCATGAAAGTGGTTGGAGCATTTTTCAAACCAAAGGGCATGACCAACCATTCAAAAAGGCATTCTTTTGACTTGAAGGTGGTCTTCCATACATCTGTCTATTCTATCGAGACCTGGTGGTATCTAGATTCCAGATCAATCTTACTGAAGTATTTATCCCCCATGAGTTGATCAATGAGGTCGTCGATTTGGGGAATTGGGTACCGGTTTCTGACTGTGATTTTATTCAGGGCCTGGTAATCAATGCAGAGTCGCCAGGTTCCATCTTTATTCTGTACCATCACGATTGGGTTCCCACAAGGTGATGAGATAGGATGGATGTGCCCCTTGTGGAGTAGTTCTTGGATATGTTGCTTGATCTCCTCATTCTCTAACATAGAGCGATGATATACTTTCCCATTGGGCTGCGGTGCGTCAGGGGTCAAATCGATGGGGTTCTTGACCTGACAGTGGAGAGGTACCCCGGTAGGTGAGGAGAAGATATATGAGTATTCTTCAACAACCTTATCTACTTGCTTCTGTTGTGTGGAGATCAGCCGCATAGACCCTGGATGTGGCTCTGATCTTTTTCTCATTCTGAGAGAAAATCACGAAGAAGAAAAACTTCCCCGTCTGAGAGATGACCTTCCTGCATTGCTTGGAAGAGATCAAGGAAATAACACTAGGTGGGACTGCCTCGGGTATCCTGTACAATTTCCTATTCAAAGTAATAATAACACTACGAGGCTTAGACTCATATACAACATGATTTTTCCATAAATAAGGTTGTCCCAAAAGAACATCACAAACTTCAAGAGGAGAAACATCACACAATACCTCGTCTTTGAAGGGCTTGATGTCGTATGACAGTCGACACTATTGGCTGACGTGGACATTGCTTCCTTGACGGAGCCATCCAATACTGTAGGGTTGTGGGTGCAACATTGTCAGCAGGGCCAATTGCTTGACAACCTCTGTTGAGATGAGGTTCTTTTGGTTACCGTTATCAACGATGAAGTGCACCGGGGTGCCTTTTACCCACATCTGTGAATGGAAGAGGCGATCTCCTTCTTTTGGCTCATCTGGTTCATTAGGTTGGACCTTGGTGGTAGCACCGGTGGCACTGGGTTACACGTAAATGATTCGTCTTCACCTTTCTGGTTCTGAATCAGAGTCAGAACCCGCATCTGATTCAGAGGCTCTCACTTCGGCCACCAAAGACTACTTTGAGTAGCAGTCAACAGTGTTATGCCAAGGGTTCTTATGGAAGTCGCACCACTTCCCGATATCTTTCTTTGTCTTTTTGGTGTCCTTCTTTGCTTACGGTTTGGACTAGTTTCCCTGATACTGTCCATATTTTCTCTGTCCTTTGTTCTATGGGTTGGGGACACCCTTTCTTGGCTTTTTTTATGAGGGGTTCCTGGGCCCAAATTTCCACGTCTTCTGTTTGAGCTTCTGCTCTATTTTGACGGCATGTCGGTAGGACACGCCCAAGGATGAGATGTCCAAAAATTTCATTTCGGTCTGGATGTATCTATGTAGAGCACCACAATACTTGAGCACCATATTTCGCTCTGAATCTTTGATACCCATCTTGCTACGCAAGGTATGTAAGATATTTGTGAACTCTGACACTACATGGTCTCTTTCTTGCTACAGTGTGGTCCATTTGGTATACAAGTTATCATAACTTCCAACAGGGTAGTATTGTTAATTAATATCATCCCTGAAGGATTCCCAAGTGGTCGTGACTGTAAATAACGAGGGTTCCTCTATTTCATTTTTCTCTCAGAAAGTTTCCCACCAATCTTTGACATGGGGAACGACTTTGAGGAGAGAAAAAGTAATCTTTTCTTTATTCAAAAAGTTATGGACAGAAAAATACCCTTCTAGTAGATTCAACCACTTTTCTATGCCATTTGCATCTATCTGACCTTCAAATACAGGAATATCAAAGTTTATTTGTACCTTTAAGGGGGCGACGCCTCCACTCGAAGAATATGTGTCGCATGTTGGTAGTCACCGAAGTATTTGTGTGAAACTATCCATCATCTCGTTCCTCTGTTGCGTGAGGGCTTCCTCAAGCAACATTTTGAAAGGATCTCTTGTCCCGTCATCTTTATTTTATCTTTCCATGAGAGGTCTCTTGGGTGTGCGAGAGCTTTTGTCCTCAAGAGAAGCAAGCTCGAGACCCAATTCTTTGTACTCTGACCTCGTTGGGGACATGCATTAAGACGACAAGGAGCAGAACGCTCTGATACCATTGATCTGGATTTTATGAGCATAACGAAATGACTAAATATTATTAACATATTACTAACACAGAATAATAGAGATACAGTGAAACTAGTTTTCTATTCAACAAGAAAATAAGTTGAAACTGTAAAATGTAGCGGAAAACAAGCTTGTTGGAATGGTGGTGGCTTATCTCTGAGAAGAGACGTGACAGATATACTCATTCGCAAGAAGTAGATTACCATGAGGCTCTAAAGGCCTTTTTTACAATAAACAGGAGTGTCAAAAACCCTATACATCCAAAAACCTAACCCTAGGAGATGAAGCACCAAAAGTCATGTGGGCCCCGTTTGGGTAAGTTAGTACATCAACTCCCCGGGGTCGTAACTTCTGCATACGATCTTCGTTTTAGGCGCACGATAGCCCATTGGAAAGATCTATCCGAGGACTACAAATATTGACAAAAATTTCATGATGAAAGTATTAAATCGCAAGATACCCATAAAAATGTCGTTTAGGGCCTCAAAATGGCTCCGGAGGTTTAGGACCCAAAAAACTGCTAAAAATAGTAAATTACCAAAATTGCCAGAAAGTTGTTATGAGCTAGATGGAAAAGGTGGGTGACCACTGATATCCACCTGGATCACTTGCACAATAATAACTTATATTGAAGCAAAGAATGGCTAGATCTACATGCTACAACCATTTTACTTTCTTACTTAAGATCAACTGCTACAATCATAGGTGTATTGCTTGCATAATATGCCTTCTTTAATCGTTACATTGTTAGAAGAAATTGATTCCCTTTGATATGATGAGCATGCACAACATATTTTGTCCCTTCTTTAGTTAAGTGATATTGATTATGTTCCATGAAGAATATTTATTTGTGATTATATAAATAATTTCTACCCAAGACCATTCCACATGCTTTTAGTGGTACCACATTACATATTACCTCATCCAAAAACTTAGATGTAATTGCAAACTTTATGATACATTTCTTTATTATGGGAAATTTGTGATTTTTTCTTATCCAATTTAGTGGGTAGGGTTTGTGATGCATCTTAGTTTCCAATCCCAATTTCTTTACCACTTCTTATGAAATTAAATTAGCTTAATATACATTATCTAACAAAGAGTCGATCTTGGTATGTTTCATAATGACCCTTATATGAAACAATTTAGTTCTTAAATCATAACCATCACCAATTTTACCGGACAAACCAATTGTTGTGATTTTAGTCTCATCACTTGAATCTAACCCCAAGTTTGTTGGCTAGGCTGCTACTACAACTTTTTGCCTCCCTTCCCTTTCTTTGAACCACTTTGGTCTCTTCTCTGGGTGCAATTTCCAACAATGTTCATCAACATGCCCTTCTTTCTTGCAATGTTTGAAAGAGAGATTCTCTTCCTTCACTGTAGTTGTCCATTTCTCTTTCCCTTTTCCTTCTTTCTTTGAATATGATTCCCCTGATACACCAACTCCAGTTTTTCCTACTTCAATATATGTTGCTTGAAAAAAAACCTCATCAAGATTAGTAGGTCCAAACATAAATATTGTGTTACGAAAGTGAGTAGGAAAACCTCCTATATACTTCATAATATTTTATTGTGTATGTAATGGAATATTTAACACCAAATCCATCTTAAGAAATTCATTTGTGTATTCTTGCATCGATTTCCCTTTTCTTAATTTAAGACTTTTCCATTCAATTAAAGCCTTCTCCTTACACCCCAAAGGATATAACTATTTTCTAAGTGCAAAAATAAAATATTTCCATGACGGAAATACATTACCAATTTGTTGAGTACCGTGTTGCAACTTACTCTACCACCAGATGAGTGATGTGACTTCAAGATGAAGCGATGCCAATTTGATCTTGGTTTCCTACTCATTGATTTGTTGCACACTGCAATATACCTCCATCTGCTTGACCCAGTTATCAATCTTCTCATCATTTAATTCTCCATTATACATGTGAAACTCGAATTTCACATCAAGTTTAAGTAATGACATGCCAGGGTTATGTTTATGGGAATGAGAATGTTTTCTTGCAAAAGTAGTGGTAGAAGTAGAACTTGAACTTATACTTTAAGAATAAGAAGATGGAGATGAAGGAGGTGAAGGAGGAGGTTTTGAAGGGTCTTTTCCCTCTTCACTTTTGTCTTTATGTGAATATTCCCCTTGGACATGTCTCTTATGTTCCAAGTAATCTCCATACAATACTTTTACCATCTCCGACACAGTAAAGAAAGTTCTTTGAAATTCTCTTTCTTATTGAGAAAGTCCTTCTTCGGATGCCATCTTCTCACTCTGAGATGTCCTTTTTCTTGATCCAATCTCAGGATATCCTTCTACAAGATTCCATTCACCACAATTGAACTTTTACCTGGTAATCATGCATACTCAAAAAAACCAACTGTCAACATGCTCTGATACCTCTTGATCCGAAATAATCTTTTAAATGACTTTGGTTAAGTATGTTGCATATAAATTTTACCAGTTAAGACTTAATAAGAATTAGAAGATTCTTAATGAAATAAGTTGCAGCCATATAAAGAATTCAAAATAGAAAATGAACAATAATGAAATAAAACCATAACGCCAAAACTTAATAATGGAGTTCGGGAAAATTTCCTACATTTTCGGGCCTTTGTCTTCAGTGGGGGAGGCTTCCTTATTAATATTTAATTCTTCAAAAGTACATCAGAATTACATCATTTGGATTTTAGGCTGGTCTCAATGTGTTATGATTGACCTCAAGAATCCAACACAACTGACAACACTGAAAAAGACTGAGCGTAGCTCCCGAAAATGGCTTCCAAAGTTCTACTAGTTCGCTGGCTTCTCTGCATAAAATGGACTATTCTGCAATTCTCTATATAAATTTGACCTCTGGCTTGTTGGCTAAATCTTTTGGGTTAAATAACGTGAGGTTTTGGGATCAAATCCCAACAACTAGTCTTTGACCCACTTAAATGGCATAAAAGAATATTATATAAACCATATATTATGTCGTGGATTATCCCTTTGAACATGGAGAAACTATATGGTAAATAAACCATATAATGTATGGTTAAATATGACATTTTATATGGGATTTGGATCCCATAATATATGGAAAAATCTCCACATATAAAATTTATAAAAATAAATTGCCACTTCATATAACAAGGACCATGAATGCCATAGTGGTTGGGATGAGTGATGGAAAACGTTGGTGTTGATGAGATCTGGAGTTCGAATCCTATGGAGGAAAAAAAAAACAAATTTTGACATTCAACCTAATATAGGGTGCCATGTGGCACCATTGGGTTGGGCCAATTGTCACCCTGTGAGTGGCCCATAACGACCAGTCACCTGCCCAATAGGCCTGCCAACTCGATTGTACAGTCAGCACCCACTACCACATGTCATAACCTACACTGCCACGTGTCACTTCACCATAATTCCACGTGGCTTATCCATAGACTTCCACATCACCCTTTGACCTATTGAAATTTTTATTGTTTATGAAAATTTTTAGAATGCAATAACTTTCGCATAAGGACTCAATTTTTGAAACCAAATATATCATCGGAATCCACACGACAAGCTCTTCGTGATGGCGCTGGTTTCGTTCAAATATGATAAATTTGAATTTTTGGCCTTTTCAGATCCATTTTGGATCAATGTGAGAGTCACAACCCGTAGTTATTGGAAATCATGGGGAAGAAGCAATTAGCATTGGCCAAAGTGAGAAGTCATTGGTCTTGGGAAAGGAGAGGAAAATTGTATGGTATATTACAAGTAGTTTTTGGACATGAACAATAAGAGAAAAGAGAGAAGAAGAGCTTGGGATTTGAAACAACAAGGATGGACAATTCTGGAGCTTGCTTGAATGATTTTGGAGCATTTTGGAGCTGGAATTTTAAGATCTAGTTTGTCAAGCCTGAAGAGTGAACTCCAGAGTGAGTTGCATTGTATCATCAAGTGTATGTTGTTGTTTTTTATAGTGTTTTTCCTAGAAGTGAGTTCCCTTGAGTTCCCAGTTGAGATATTCCTAGATACCTATCCTAGAGAGACCCTGATAAATGAATGGGACACCCTGTGGACTGAGAGTAGTGATGGGGTACAATCCTTGGGTTGGAAAGGTCAAGAAGAAGAGAGATGGAGGTAAACTTGGGATAGTTATAGGAGAGCATCAGTGGGTTGTGTGTTAGTGAGTTATGAGTGGGTTGTGAGAGGCACCCTTTTCTTGTGGATTCCTAGCCCCAGATCGGGGGTGAAATTTTGTTTAAATCTAGAACAACATGTTTATTGTTGGGTGGAACATCCTTCCCAAGCAGTTGGTTGCATAAACATTTTACAAATAAAAGTGTTTATATATTTTTGTGGAGTTATCTACAAGTTCATGGTTGTGCATTTACTTTGTGTAAGAGAATGGTTTTATATGGCTGTTATAGACATTTTATCAATTGCATTTATTCTTGTTTATAATGTTGTAGCTTCATTTAATTATGGGTATTAGAAATTAGTCTAGTATGTGTGTAAATCATGACTAGTAAGCTACAACAAAATAAATTAGCAAGAAGAAATTTCGTTTTTATGTGTTATTCTGCAAGTAATATTCCCTGGTTAAGTTGGGGGACATTATAGAAGAAGAGACCATAACCAAATCCCAACACTTCAATTTGATTTACTCATAGTCTGGTTACCTATATACAATGCTCCCTGACGCTCCTCAACCCTTACCATTCAATCAAGAAAAACCTGGAACATCCCATTCACCTGACGGATTGATTGGGGACCCACTTCCATCCATAGGGTATCCCTACACCTCTGTACGACACCAGTCCATAAAAAACCATTACGTAGGAACACCTTTCTACCTTCCCACCATGGGCACACCATATCTATGTAGTATTCCATTCCCCACCCCCTCCCTTCTAATATCCTAGGTCACACAACTGCACATCCAGTGAATCTTTTACCCCAGCAAGGTATGCAGATTCCCATGCATAAACATGGACCTTTGTGCAACCCAAGTTGCAGTGAAGGAACATAAACAGCATACAATCTATATGGGACTCCCTAATAAAGTAACCCATATTATCCATTCGCTATTGCTCCACCACCCAATACTATGCCACCATAGTAACAACAACAAATTGGTGTCAATTTTGTCGATGTCAATATTGTCCAACCTCCGTTAGTATAAAATATTCGAGCATTTGAGAAAATGAACATGCTTCACCCTTCCACCCAACAGAACAATCCAAAGAAGAAGGGAAAACATAAACCTAATGCCAACCAGGGATAGGGAGCCAACCCCCAACAGAAAAATACTAGAGCAAGGGGAAACCCTAACACTTGTAATTAGAACCATAAAAATTGCAACAATAATGGCTAGCAATGACAGGGAAAGAACAAAAATATGAGAATGAAATTCCCTTGTGCATTATGTGGCAAGTATAGACACTACACTCATCACTGTCCCCAAATAGTATATTTCCAAAGGATGAAGGAACCCCATAATCTCATCAAGTACATATGAGAATGACCTCCATATCCAAAAAAACACCATCAATCATCAAATCAAATAAAATGCTCAAAAGAGATTATTGATGTTACACTACTACTCAAGGGAGATTTTCCCTTTCCTGCCCTACTACAACATATACAAGATGAGGCTACTAGGTGAAATTAGTGAGCTAATGCAACCACCTTAGCACCTCAAAAAAACAATTTCCCTTTCCTTTGTGCTTAGCCATCATGCAAAATAGGGAAACATCAAAATCTGAGTGATTGTATGCTAGGATCTTGTCACTGCTAGGTTGAATAGTAAATTGAGTACCTGCAACTCAAAGATGTTTTCCAACATATGCACAAACGGAGAAGAGTTGCCACAATATTTTTCTAATGAATTCCAAGCCATGAAGAATCTTCCAACTTTGCAATTCCCCATTTTCTACCACTTGTGAGTGAATGAAGGTGTTACAAATCCAATACAAAGGTTGTGTTAAATGCTTGTTTATTTGTCATATGAAGGGTATAGTCTGCAATTCTCTTTGCACTAGAACATTTTCTCCATCCATAACATTGTTGTTCTAGTAATTATGTTTTAAGGAATGTTGGTGACAAGAAAATATCAACAAATAGGGCATTACATCATGTTGTGTTTCTTCTAAAAATTTGCACCCACAATTCTTCCAATTCATCTTGTGTGAAACTATCACCAATGTGATTTGTATCTAGGCATCATCCTTTGTATCTTGGCATCATCGTCCAAATTTAATTTCAATGTGATTTCCTTTATCGAGGGATGCCTCTCGTATCTTCAAGGGGACAAAATATTCCCTTCTAATGGCTAGAACTACCTAAGCACCATAGGTTGTCTTTTCCAATTCATGGTCATTGTACCTTTCAATTGAATAAGTCTCACGATTGAAGTTCGTTGTGAAGGTGGTCTTAAACGCGTTGGGCGATGGAGACAATATTTATTTCATGCTCGAAAACCATGAATAAACTTGTTTGTTGGATCTAATATCCTCATGTGAGAAAAATCATTCGTGCATGTTCCAAAATGAAATGTTATGTAACCCTGACCCTTTTTCTGAAAATTGTGAACATGGCATTCTAGAGTGGGAGTGGGTTTCACATCATTTTGAAAGACTTTCTCATAATTATTACCTGTATGCACAAACCTGTCATCCAAAAAAGTACCAATCCTCATGTTCACCAACCAATCTCAAATATACATCAACCGTATCAAGATGCCATGAAGCTTTGTTTTTTATACACTCTTTTGTTTGTATCTCATCAAGATAAAAGACAATCATATCACCTTCATCCTCAACATCATAGACTGGAGGGACATCAAAATGTAAAACATACGATTTATGACTGTTGTATTTAAATGCAAGTGGAAATCCTAAGTTGAGGATTATATCATGCTCATTTTCTACCATGACAACAGACTTGTGATCACTAGGATTGAGAATAAGAGGATCATCAAAATGCAGCGTAGAAAACCCATCACTATTTTGTCTAGATTTATCTTCATCAAATTCAAGAGCATCAAACCTCGGTTCTTTGATTTCAGGCAATTGCCCAAGTTTCATCTTATCAATGTTGTCTCCGGTGTTTAGTGTTCTATTCTATGTGCTGGAACTAGAAGCTGAGCATTAGTCTTCTTGTGAATTTGGAATTTTTTCTTCAATGATGACTACCTCATCTTCAAAGGAAGAGTTAGAAACTTTTTCAGTGGGGACTTGTGTAATATACACCTGGTTGAATCTTTCCACAATGGGTAACCAACACTCATAATCGTTGGGACCCCATCATTTTCAAAACGATTCAATAAACCCTGCAAAGGACAAAATTTTCCCTTTTCCAGCAAAACATCTCCTTGCATCATTTTAGATTAAATGCAAAAGCTTTCATCATATCATCTTCATAAACGATGCCAATATTTGAACAAAATTCAATGAATGATGAGATATTCCATATGACTAAATCATCACGTCCATGAAAACCTGGAATTTCCCTTACATTTGCACTTGGGTTCTCATGAGGAGAAACCGACACATTTGAAAAATCGAAAGTAGCATACCAATTGACAATCCATGGAGGCAATTTCGTCTTCTTTTTGCTTCTAGGTCTTCAATACAAAGCTGAAAAATAAAAATATGTAATGAATGTTGATCATACCTTATACCAATACCAAGGTGGAGTCACCAATTAGATGAGTTGTTCTTCGATAACCTTCAAATTGGTGGATGTGCTCACCTCTACATCTAATAATGTCTTCAAAATTTGTAAGGAACAAGGGCTTTTTCCCTTCATGGAGTCATCATGTGAGAAGATCTTCAATAAAACAGTCTCTCAAATGTCATGAAGCATAGTTTTCAAATTTCTTGGGTGAATGGAGTTTATCCTTGACAACAACATCAAAATGTTACCACTCAAATTGTATTTAATGATAAAATCCCTAATCCACAAGGTACAACTCAAGGGGAAATTGTTACGACAATCATTACTATCACCTTAGTAACCTATCCTCTTCACTTTAGGCCAGCTCTCCTTTAGCTCAAGGGGGGTTATCCCTAGTAGGATTACTAAAACCAAGTAATGAGGCACAAGGTGAAGTTGAGAGTTGCCTTAGTAAAATGGTGTTTTGAGGTTTTAAGATAATTGATGGAAGGAAGTATAGATCAGTGCCAAATCCAACTAGGGCAATTGATTCAAGGTGAGTCAAATGACCTATGATTTCAAGAAGAAAAACTCTTAAGAATTGGCTTATTTCACTCAAGTATTATGGTTTAGATTAGAACCAAAAGGAAGAATACTTCTTCACCCAATCAAGATAAAAATATATATATATCTAGGTCTACAAGTACAAGAAGGGAACCTTAATGGAAAAACCTTCACCAACAATATCAAATATGGCTTGGAAAATTTACTTGATAATTTTGTTATGGATCCACAAGGAAGAACAAATCATGGCACCAAATAATCACCAAACCAATAAAGGAAGAAGGAAGGACAAACCCTATAACATCTTCCTTCCAAGTGGTAGAGTTACCCCTCAAATGGATCAATCTTGAAGGCTTGTACAAGACTTGAGCATTTCATCCTTAATAATTATGCACCAAATAATAACCAAGATAGAGAAGCTTCAAGAGTTCACAACAATCATCCACAAATAAAGAATCCTTTACACAACCATATGCTTCAAGAAATATATGTCAATTAAGCTCCAAGAAGTGAGAGCTCCTAAAATCCAACCATGAGTGATAATGAGGAAGGACATCTCTATTTATAGAGTGATGTGCTGGAAAATGTTTAACAGGTAGCGATGCTTGTCATTGATGGAAAGTACAACAGTGAAGATGGCATGAGTATAGGAAGAATGTAACAGACGGGCATCAGAAGTTGTTTGGGAAGACACTGCAGAGAAATATCGATAATATCAGAAGAGACAGTGTAGAGGATGGTTGGCATGCTTTATAGGCAGTATGCGCTTGTCATTGATGGCAGGATCAGAGTGTGCATCGATGGAAAAACAGGAACAAAGTAAGCTCAGGAGGAATTAGCGCAGAGTCGAATGCAGTGCGTAGGTGTG